>DWJZ01010581.1:0-10047 GCA_018249125.1 Asbolis capucinus
ACAGCGCCATCTATTGAACACTTACTCAATCCAGTCAACAGGTATCGACATCTGTTGGAATCGTTTGGAGCTAATAGCAAAATCGTAGCTCCATCTCTAAATGATATGTTCATATCTCATGATAATAAACAAATAATTTGCAATAAATTAATAATGCTACTGTAAATTGAGATGTAAGCTACCTTTAATGTTATATCAAACTGGACACGATGTCAAAAAATTATTAAAATCGGATAAGTAGTTCAGGAGTCCCACCCGGACAAATACCGTGACACGTAATTTATATATATAAATATTTAACATAAATGAAGACACAAGCATAACACTTTGAATTCTTGCAGTATACTGTTGTTGACTGTGTGTGATGGGGGGATGTAGCACGCGGGCGTAGTCGCGGGAATGATGCTAGTATATTATAAGACTAGTACCTGCCCGCGGCTGCGCCCGCGTTTGCTAATGTTGATAAAAAGTAGCCTATGTCACTCTCCAGTCCATCAACTATCTCCATATAAAACAGATCAATCCGTCGCTCTGTTTCCACATAAGAAACGAACAAACATACAAACACATGCTGTCACAATTATAATATTAGTAGGGCTTTACAATTTGCGTCGTCTTCTCTATATCAATTAATTTAGTGTTTGGTTTATTTACAAAAGTGATCGCTACAGTACTGAGTCGCACACTACTGAGGCAATTGAGGAGTTCGGCGAAGTCGTCAGCCGCAGACTGCGATAACTTAACAGTTATTTACACACACGAGGCTTGTATTACTGAGGACCACATATTGACGGAGATAGAAGTCGCGGAATAAATTGTGAGGCTGGCTGCTAAAAGTGCGTAAGTACGGTTTATTAAAAAAAAATCTTTATCCAAATATGGATAATCTATATTGTCCTAATTAGTTTGTGCTGGGGAAGTTATTAATTCTCGATCATTAATTAATTTCTAATATGGTGAAGTTGTTATCTTGAAACGTTCATAGCCCGGCGGCTTGTTTCGATTGTAAGCCATCGAAGAGGTTAAGCAACAGCAGGTGCCGTCGGTAGGAGGATGGGTGACCGCTATTGGCAAAAATTTCATGAACGCATCCGTGCTTCAGAGGGCACGTCAAAGACTTAAGAAATAAACTACGAAAATATATAGACAATTACTATTAAGTTTTTAACAGTACATTCAATAAATATTAATTCACTATTTTAATGGCCACGTGGCTTAGTTGCTACCTCCTGAATTCTTTTCACGACTGGGGTAAGCATTTACATGTGCCTTAGTTCACGTGGTATGTTCATAAAAGTAGTCTGTGTTATTCCAAACCACAATCTATCCTTTTACCAAATTTCATTCAGATCCATTCAGTAATTCTTGCGTGAAGTAGAAGCAAACCTCCATCCTTCCATCCATTCTCACATACTTTTACATTTATAATATTCAAGGATTATTTGTACATTTTTAATAATTAATATTTTTTATAAATTCGTTCTTAGCACCTTTTACCGCAGTCGTATCATCTTAGTTTTTCACGTCTTGTTTGCCAGTTGTCGTACTATATCACAGTTTATATTACCAACAATGATACAAATAGTACAGCCAAATATTTTGAGTTAGTCCGTTCGGAGCTCGCAAAAGTTTAACAAAAGCGGGCGCGGTCGGTATGAGGAAAGGTGACCGCTAGATAAAACTTTCATAAGCAATTCTGCGCTTTAGAGGGCTCGTAAAACCATGCTCGGATTTTATCGATAGATAGAAATCGCTAAGCCGAGTGGCATAAAAACTTCCGACACTTGGATTCCGCAATTCGTATCTGAATTGCTCATATTACAGTTAAAGATAATGCCTTCATTCAAGTGACTTGAAAGCGTTCTATAAAATGAGAGTAAGATTGTATATGAGACATGCACTGAAGGTTCAGATAGCGAGCGCCGCAGCTTCACGGAGATATGATGTAGATGAAGTGACGTCAGCGCAGCGCCACCGACCGTCGCCGTCGCCGAGCACTCGCGGCTAATAACACGCAGCGTCTATACTGTCTACATGCACCGCCTCAGTGCGGCTACACCTTTATAATACAGTTGTTCTGTACACATTCAAATTTAATTTCGTTTTTTTCATGTAGGTTTTTGATGAACTTCATTTTGATGAATGTGTGTAAGAAATTTGATGATTCTTGTTTCATTCAAAAGCTGGTGTTTTTGTTGTGGTCTCATTTAAATTTTAGCGACATCTGACGAGTATTTTTTGATTAATCCGTACTAATATTATATATGTGGAAGCAACTTTTATCTATCTGACTGTTATCTTTTCATAGTTAAACTACTGAATCAATTTTGATGGAACTTAGGTAGGGAAAGGTAGGGATCTGAGGAAGAAAAGAGGGAGTAGGTTGAAGAGGGGGAACGGGAGGTCTACCACATGGATGTATGTAGACGTGCCTATTTAACTGACTTCCATATTGTTGAAGATGTTCTCATTTTACTTCTTCCTGACGTCATTTGAAGACGATTTTTAAATGAAGTATATTAACTGCACATAAGTCGTGTACGACATTAAAATCGTAGGGTATAAAACAGAATCTTTTTTATTGTTCTTATAACCGGCGGTGAAGTGTAGGGCTGTCGATGTCGGTACTTAACTTAGTGGCTGCCGGTATCAAGAAGATGGCATAGAGGGAAACACTTGAACAGAACGGAACGAGGTCACGCCGACAGGAGCTGGCGTTTACACATCCGTATTGACACGTGACTTTGTTAATGATTTATCTGAGAAATTATTATGTTGGAATATTGTATTCTATGTTATAAGCAGGCTGACAAGCAAACAGGTCAGCTGATGGTGAGTTATCACTGCCCATGGACAAATATCACCAGGCTGGGGTGTCACTAACACGTACCCTACCTGAAAGGAAGAAGTAGAACCGTCCGCGCGGAGAAGATATAGAATGGGACCAGTACAATACAGTAACTACTATAATGTGATCAGTAATCTATGTATGTATATTCTATAGTTTTTATATACTTATATATATATATATATATATATTCTATACTTTCTATATCAATTCTGCACTTTAAGTATCTTTTGAAAATTTTGATGCAAGGAGGCATTGTTATCGATATATAGACCAAAACATTTTTGTAAATTTATTGTCTGTCTGTCTGTTCGAGCTTCTCGCAAAAACCACTTAACACATTTAAATGAAACTTGGCATAATCGAAGTTTAAGACCCAAGATTGGTTAAAGGATAGGTTTTATCCCATGAAATGGATTTATTCCCGCAGGATAACAATGGACCATTTTAGATGATTGTATCTCAAGTACGTACAACGGATATGGGATACTTTTTATCTCGGAAAACTGCTTTCTTCCCATGGGATAGGTCAACATCTATATGACAACTCTGAAACCACTGTACTACTTTAGACACCATATTGCATGTTTGTAATTTATATGACGAATCGGATTATATGATAATTTTCATGGAATCTTTTTCTGAAGCGAAGCAAGGGCGAGGTCTAATATTCAATAAGTACACTTATATTATAATTATAAAATCCAATGTCATTACAAAGTACTGAGGAATATTTTGTAACAAGAACCTAATTTCTCCAAGGATCACAGAATATATCGTTAAATTCTCCAATGTCTCAGATCACGTGTTCTAAGCCTATTGGTTCAGGAGTATTATTTAATTGGAACATAATTAAATTCCACGAAAACGGTACAAAATTTTGAAGAAATAAATTTTATTAACGAATATTTTTTGGTGAAATGTCTAAAGTAATATTTTAGCTACAACATAATTTATGATATGTCTTATAGAAAAAAAGACGCTTTCAGTATATTGAAAATACTTTTTTTGTTATACGAATGCAAACCAGCAACGCTTTCCATTAAAAGACAAAATAACAGTAGTTGCGCCCTTATTGTTTTTCGTCGTATGATTAACTTGAAAGAGATGCGCCCTTACTCCTTTTTATCTTATGTGTTGCCTTAATTAGTTACGCCTTTACAGTTTTGCGTACCTTTCTGTTTTTCATGTTCGAATGTATAATAATAAGAAATTAATTAAAACTACGTGAAGCTGGATGCGATATAGTTGTTTCATCCAGTCTCATAGATATCTGTCTTGCCGGGAATCAAACCCGCGAGCACGCATGTCGCATGACCAGACTACAGCCACAGCGCCGTCAGAATAAACAAGGCCGTTATATCTTCAAGATCTCCAATAATGTTTTACATATTAAAGACATTAGCGAATTTTCTTTGTACCAATCTCAATAAATTCCTGGTACTGAGAGGGTATATAATATATTCGGGTTTTATTTTGAGATATTCGTTGTTATTCAGCTCGTGGAAATACATTTTATTTTGCAAATAAAATTAATTTATTCCTTAAAGAGATTGTGTTTTACTGGTATGAATTTTGTGTCATTAACTCTTTTGTTTGATGTTTTTACAGGCTGAGGCTGAAAAAATACGTAAATAAGATGAATTTTAAAACATATTGAACCGTAATGTCGATGTGGAATGAAAATATTTTTATGGAACTATGTTATACCGAGTTGAAGCGCATATAGTTCGGTGGTTTGTTTTGTTTGTTTGCGATAGGCAAAGTTAAGCAATGGTGGTTGGTCGGCCTGTCAAAAAATGCTCTAATAATGACTCCAATTACACCAGCCCGATGGCAGCTTTACTGCAATGAACTTATAGAAAGTCATCTTTACAAATAATTAAAAATGGAGAACGTATCTGTTAGTACCATAATACAACCGTTTTTTACTTAATTCATGTATATACTATATATACGGTACATATCAAAATAAAATCTTACCATTTATGTCTGTCTGTCTCTCTGATTGTTCTGGCTAATCTGTAGAGCTGTCTGTAGAGTAATCTTTCAAGAAAGATCTTTGGAACTTTATTATAAAAACGTATACCGAGCCCCAAAAAACACCGCTGTATCCTACGCAATCGATAAAAAGGTTTCCCGAGTATTTACAAGGCTTTTCAGTTTGTACGAACCTAGATTTTTCCGTATGAAGATTAAATACAATTATTTAATAATGTATCAAGCGTCACCGAAAAGCGTTTATTTTTTTTATGCCTTCTATGAATAAATATGTTTCCATTCTTTCTTTCAAATACGAATTAGAATACGAAATGCTGCAACACTCCAACAAATAAATATCACATGTTATCCCATATCATAAGATCAGTGCAACTTATCGTTGCCAAACAAGAATCGAAACAAGTATAAACATAAGTCATCAGTATTTCTCTGTAACTGAAAACGGATGAAAAATTTCACGTACTATTACGACAATTAGTCGTATCGCTGACGTTTGTCGCATTTCTCGGAATCGTACCTTTACACAAAGCCAGTTATAACAGCAGAGATTTATTCAAATGGAAAATTGTAATAAAGTTCGCTTTGTCCGCGAGCCAGGTAAAGGGACAATGATCACAGAGACCTGGTTTCATAACTATATGGTTTTTAGATCGTCATTTTATATAATGCTTCTATTATGCCGATATATCATGTCGATGTTAGTTATGTAGTTTAACTGTTTTATTTGCAAACATCTTATTTAAAATTGTAAGTTTAAGTATTTGCAAGTTTGTGACAACTTTAACAAACATATGGTATCTTGGACTTTGCTTTATTCAATTCAGTATTCAATCATTTCCACGGCGTGAATAATTTAAGATGTCGTGTTTCGCCTCGTACTTTATCATTCGAACCGCGAAGGAGTGGAATAGGTTGCCCGTGTCGATATTCCCATTTGATTATAACGTAAATGTCTAGAAGTCAAGAGTGAATTATTAAATAAGTACGTTTATTAACAAGGCTTTTATTAACTAAGTGCGTTTTGCACATGCCAGCCATGAATAAGTCATACTCTGTTACCAGAAACATGAAGAAACGTGGGAGATACTGAAAGAGAGTAAGTAAGTTATTCACCTATTTACTTCAAATATCAATTAGAGAGTAAATAATTGATATTTGAAGTAAATAGGTGAATAACGCCATCAACGGAAATTCTTGGTGTGTTGTGAAGTATCGGCTGGGCTGTTGGTGTAGTGTTTTGTAAACTACTACTAAGCCAGAGGTAGGGGGTTCGATTTACAATCAGACCAAACTTTTCTAAGCAGGAATGTTTGTTCTGTGTCTGGGTGTAGTAAAAATATCTATATAAATATGTATTTAAAATATATATATGTTTATCAGTTGTCTGATCACTATAGTACAAGTTAATGCTTAATTTGGGATCAGATGACCGTGTGTGACTTGTCCTGAGATATTTATTTTGTATGAACTGTTTTGGTTGGTTTTTTAAAAACCTCATTAAGAGCGATGTTCCGTTTCGAATTGAGATGTCCGATTACAAAAACCATAAAAAAAAAATTATCGGAAAGGGAGGTATTATGAATTTTTTCGTGTTAATTAGAAACTCGATGATGTTCTGCTGACTGAACTGAAATTGCTCGATCATCTACTTCATAAAGCCACTTTTACGACTCAAGGAGTTTTATTTCAGTAATTAAAAAAGGGACGATTGCTTTGACAAAAATAATGATAAAACGCCTTGAGACATACCGGTCAATCTAAATTGTAACAAAATGTACTAAAAAAATGTATTAATGGTGGAATTTTAGAATATCTGACTTATCCAATTTTTCTTTTGGGGTTCCTTCGCAGTAATCATTTTGATGAGAAAAACTGAAATTAATTGCTCGTGGCGGTGTTTTTGCTCGTTTTTATTATCTTATAACAATTCCGCTGTTTATAGAAATGCTGCCTGCGAAATGAGAAGATTCGGGTTCGATTCCCGAGGTAGCTATATGTATATGTGACAGACAGATACTTTTTTCTCAGGATATGGATGTTATTTGTGTTTTCATGCCTCCCAACGATACAAAGAATCACAGCGACATGAAGCACAGTACCAGTTTAGTAAGAGCTAGGCCCGTGACTTCGTTCACGAGGAATTTGGCAAAAAATATATACAACTCACAAAATTTATTTTAACTTATTAGTTCTGCATTTCGTGTATGATACCTATGCTAATTTTACTTTATTTAAAAAATAAAAAGCTTAATTTACTTCTTGTTACATCAACTTTCAGCCAGTGAAAGTTCCGTCAAAATCGGTCCAGTTGTTCGAGAGATAAGCAAGAACAAACAGACAGACAGATGAAAATTGTAAAAAAAATATTTGGTTTATGTATCGTAATTTGGTGTACACATTTACTAAAAAACGATTATTTTTTATATTACAAACGGACAATCAGTTTTGAAGATGTGGCAGTAATTGTATAGTATAAGAAGCCTTAAACGAAATAAATATTTTTCCTTAACTGTTATCTTTTTCAGTTATTTTCAACATTAACCAAATCAGTTAGAACAGCTTTAGCCACCACGGCGTATCGGTGTTATAAATTACCTCTGAACATTCCGCACTCTGTCGTCAGGAAGCAAAGTGCTGTAACTTAAATTTTCATGAAAAGACATTCAGGAATATTTTTCTGACAGATTTTTAAAATATTGAGATTATAATAAGCGACGGAGTTTTCCGTGAGCACTGGTGAATTTCGGTCTGTTTTTAAAAAAGTTTTTTACATTTCTTCTTTTGTAGCCATTGTGAAAAGTGATGCGAAATTTTCAATAATTTTATATTTATGTTGGTACTGGAATGATAACGAAATAAGTTGTTATCTCTCAGCACATTTTATAGCATTGCTTCAGGTTCGATTCTTGGGAATACATAGGCAATTCCATAATAATATTATAAAAATGAAAGGATAAGTTTATTCGCATTTCACGTCGAAACGGGGCGACGGATTGACGTGTTTTTTTATGTGGAGATACTTGATGATCTTAAGAGTGATATAGCCTTTATCAACATTTGTACCAGGCAGGCGGAACTGCAGGCGGACCCTAGTGTTAAGTACTAAAAAAAGGTTAATGAAAATATTTTCAAACTCCATTCCACTCCATATTTTACATATAAATAATAAATGGATTATTTAGCATCAAATAGTCGTTAACTAGAACCATCATAATGTATTATTCACGTCCGCTCCTGGTGGTGGTGGCGTAGCAGCCACAAGTTTAACTCCACTTAAAAACTGCGCTTTTAAATGAACTTCAGTTTATAATGGGCTGGAAGTAGAAAACTTGAATGGAAGAACTGTAAGCAAAATATATGTATGAACTTGTAATGGATTTAACGAGGTTTGTATTTAACTTGAGAAGTGAGAAAATAAATTCTGTATTTACTTAATATATTATGGCTTTGTTACAGGGACCGAGAAAAGATCCCGGGTTTGATTTCGGGCAGTAACATTTTTATTTACAGATAAGTGTTTGTTCTCGTGTTGGGAATAAGGAATCTTAGCAAAGGGTCATTAGTATGTATAAAGGCGCATATTTATTTTGTACATAGATTTCATTCAATTATTACCGTACTCTTTATTGAAACACTGTATATTTAGCGTGACTGCGTTGTATCCAGTACGTAAATACAAAATGTTATGTTTGTTTCGATAATAAACGTATTTCATCCCTTATTTCAACCCTCTGACGTCATTATTCGCGTGTGAAAGTACTCTATTTTTTCTCATGGCTTATTCTACCTCTGTACCAAGTCTCATCTAAATCGGTTTATTAATTTAGGTAGGAAAAAGTAACAGACAGTCAATTATTTCTGTAATTATAATATCAGGTAGAAGGATTTTTGTACATAGAAAATATTGCGAAAAATATTTATGTTAGTTTTTTTTATGGAATAGAACCCAAAACGTATTTGTTTTTTCTTTTGAATTTTTGTTTGTCTGTCAATGTATTCATGCATGCTAATCTCAGAAACGATTTATACGGTTCCAATGTAATTCACTGATATATTGTGCAATGTATGAATATATGAGTAAAATGTGTCAAAATTGGTTCACAAATAAATATGTACAATGTCCATTGAAATAATACTGCTCAGGGCATAGTTACAAGTATATTGAACCGATGTGCGGGAATTTCCCTTAAATATTAAAGTGAAAAAAAAACACAAAAATAATTTCTCAACGCATAAAAGAACAAAAGTGGAGTTGAAGGATTTTCAGATGTTATTTTTTTACTGTGACAGGAACAAATGTCTCCGTCCGGACAGACTGCGTCCGCGAGGTGACGAATGACCCTTCACAACTCGCCTCGTCGCAGGATTAAAGATTGATACGAGTGTGTTACACACACATATATGTATACTGAAGTAACAAATACGTCTTTAGAATAGTTAAAATTCATTTCAAAAGTTAAGGTATACTATTTGGAACTATTTGGGACAAAACTTTTAATTTCTTTTTTGATAAAATAAGACGATGTCGTCATATGCTTCTGAGAAAATCCGAATCTGTAGCAGAGCCATGGAGTATGCTCTGGGATAAGGTAGCGAGAATCAGAATATGGAGAGACCCGCTGAGCAACAAGCTTAATGGGTAGAAGAATTTATGTATTTTATTTGTACTAGCTGTACCCGGTGCGCGTTGCTACGTATCAACTCATCGACCATGTGTCCGATCGATATCTTTTTGATACCATAGAATTCTGACCAAAGTTGTTGAAAACATTAATGCTCTTTCTTCTACCATTAGAGTCTATAAAGGACAAACAAACAGTTTTTTATATGCATAAGTAGATCAATTGATAAAGATTTATGATTTCATTAAATATGATTTTTTAAATTACTACTCCAAATATTAGCTCTAAAATACACCCTGGAACAAGACAACAACAGGCTTATTTTAAGTTATTATCAGGTTATTAGGTGCGACCACCACTTACCGTCATGTGGGATAGTAGTAGCATTGACTTATAACATGTAAAAAATCCAATATTTATTTATAAGACTATTTCCCCGGGATCTGAATTCCTTATTAGTTGTCTGTTGATAAAATAGCATCAAACAGGATTTGGATGAACAAAAAATAACCAACAAAAGAACTAATTACATCTAATTCCCCGGAATCCAAGGCTCGAGGCGGAGAGTCTTTGTCT
>DWJZ01010582.1:0-10046 GCA_018249125.1 Asbolis capucinus
TTTGATCAAAATCAGTTCACTATTATAGACGCGAAAACGTTACAGAAAGACAGAGTTATATCGTATTTATAATTAGAAAGAATTTCATCGTTCACAAAGTCCGTACGTTGGTAAAAGAAGCGACAAGAAACTACCGAGGACTTTTTGGAATACGGTCCTTAACTAAAAACAAATTCTTGCCTAATCATTTTAAATGCAAACGGGTACTCACGATCTGTTATTATACCGATATTTCGACTCAGTTGCATGTGCTTTGGTCACGGCAAGAATCAACCTAATGTTCTTACATACATAATATTCATATAATGTTCTTACATAATATTTCATTACCCTGATTACTCCAATAAAGTACTACTTTCTTAGTTTGCCTTCCTGGCATCAGGAAACAGGTAAAGATTTAGTAACACTCCAGGTTATCATTAATCATGATCGGCGTTTATTCTTTATCATCAGGTCACCAGTCTTTATGTTCGCCTGTTTAAGACTTAAAAATGATATAAATAGCTTGTTATCCTAAAACAATGGTTCCCAAGCTTATTTTTCTTATAGCCTACTTTTAGAATTAACGAAATAAATTCTTTCAATTAAATATAAATAATTTAGTTTCAAACTTTTATTGATTTCCACAGACCTCATACTACTGCATTTCTAATAGATTTCCAGAATTTTTCAAATATCTGTCAGAAAAATCTGAAAATTAGAACGTTAGTTTCAAAATCCTTTTGTAGTCTCAATAGGTACGAAAAATTCTCGACTAAATACAGTATGTCAAAAGTCGTCGAATTATAACCTTCTGGAGCTCAATTTCCTTTCGAAGTCAATGTGTAAACTCTATCATTTTTTACTCCTTACTACCAAAGGTTGCCTGGTAGAGATTGCTGTTTAGGGATAAGACCGCCTCTTGTATATGTCCTTGTTTGCCTTTATTTATTGTTTCTCATTTTGTCTACAGAGTAAAGAAAATTGTAATTTAATGTATTGTATTGTAGACCCCCGCCGAGTCTCCTTTGACCACTTTGAGAATCACTGTCCTAAAGGTCACATGGTTGTGACATAAATATTTACTTTACCTTCGTATTAATGAGTATTTTGTTGTTGACGGGACAAAAGTTTTTGTTACTAATGAGCTGACTATGTCGTTGATAAAACAAAGCTGACAAATAAATCTCGTGATGCGACTAACCTGCTTGTCTAAAAGTTAGGTAACCTGACTGCCAAGCCAAAGGTCGTGGGTAAGATCCCCACCCAGAACAAACTTTTCTGTGATGAGCAGGAATGTTTGTTCTGTGTCTCGGTGTAACAAAATTATCTATATAAGTATGTATTTAAAATATATAATATAAGTATATATGTTTATCAGTTGTTTGATCAAATAAGCTAATGTTTAGTTTGGGATCAGATGGCCGTGTGTGAGTTGCACTGAAATATTTACTGTAATTATAATTCTATTTATTACGTAATAAACACATAACCATATACTAACATCACGAATAAAATACAAGACTCAAGAACAAACATCCATCTGTCACGAATGCATACTGGAAATCGAACGTGGGAATTGCTTCGGAGGCAGTATTGAGAGAGTATTGATGCGGTGCGACGGGGTCGGCAGTCACGCACCGTTGGAAGCCAGCTGTACTTTGTATGTTATATAATTTATTGTCTGCAACGTTCCATTTCACTGAAAACAGAGTACTATTAATTTGTATTTAATGATATAGCCTTATAGTAATTAAATTAATTAATTTTGTTATGGACTGGGACTTCATAAAAATAATGAACATTGCTTTTAAATAAATAAGCTTAATTTTCGAAATCCCTTTAAATAAGTAGACATGTTATTGTTTTATTTATTGATTACGTTAACTAATTTACGTTTGATGGTTTGAAAATAGTAACAAGCACATCGTTTTTAGTACAAAAGTAACTTACATAATACAAAGGTTTCGGGAGAAGAAATAAAAATGAAATAAACTAATAAATAAGATTTTTCCCGCGACTACATTCACATGGTATAGTTTTTATATCATCCTCCCTTAAGTTAAAATTTTCAAAACTCTAGAACAAATTTTTGTTTATTTTTTAATATAATAAATATTAAGTTTTATATTCAACAATAACGAATTTCTATAACGTTCATTCTCTATTTCAACCTCCTTAGGATTTTTTTTATAATGAAAAGCAACTTATGTTATTTATTAAATGCTATTCTATATCAACACCAATTTTCATTAAAATCGTCTCAGAACCCTGCAGACGAAATAAAACATATGCTATGATCATTTCCTGTGGGCCAAGTTACATCTAATCCGTTCAAAGGATTGCGCCTGAAGGACATCTAAACATCTTAATAATAACATATAATTTTGAATTCCAAACGAAGTTGGTAAAGACATCCGAGCTCTATCTCCTACTATACCAGAGTCCATAAAGGATAAACAAACAAACGTTCCCATTTATAATGTTAGTAGGCTTTCATTGACCTAGAATTCGTTATGAAATGTCACTTCACCTAACAAACGTAGCAGATCGGATGGTCTAGTGAACAATGCCCGAACCAAGAAGCCGAAACTGTTCGAATAATTCACCAACAGCCAGTTCTAGACGTTCAAAATGATAATTTTGTTTTTGTAACCAAATTGGTAGCGGTTTGTTTCCAAGGTACAAACGGCACGAATTGTTTAATGTAGCTGACAAAGATTATCTTAAATATGTTATTTAGTGCTTGCATACTAAAAATGCGGATCTATTTTACATTTGGCTAAGATCAATTATTTAGTCACATTTTAGCCAATAACATACATATTTATCGTTCATGAACGTCAGAAATTCCAGAAGCTTGACATAGTGATAGATGGATAGTCTCCAAATCTTCTTTTAGATCATAACCCGTCAGCCGTAGGCAGTCTTTGAAAATCTTAACTACTTATGTTCCAGTCTTATATGTATTTCAGTCGTTACAAGGAAGTGATAGCCTAACGGTGTCAATATCGGTTAATTATCATTTGCTTCGGTAAGCGGAGAAACCTACAATGCTGAGAGTTCTCCACACAGTTCGCGAAGGTGTGTGAACTCTACTAATCCATACTTGGCCAGCGTAGTGGACTAAATCTACTCACAATGTGAGATTAGATCCAACCGAGCTCCTCAGTGATAGTTATGGGTTGTAATGACGAATTAATAATAATATATGTACTTTTTCTTTAATAGAACATATTTTTATATATAAATTTAATTAATTAATGTACGTCAATTGAACCGTGTGTATCAAATGGCTTAGAATAGTACAGACAGAATAATACAATGGAAACAGTCTAGTGAGGCACTGGCTGACTTTATGCAAGAGTTACTACCAAGTTTAAAATTATTAATTCATGAATTCTCAGTTCTATTTTCATCTCATTCATTTATTTGGTGAGACTTTGCACGAATCCTTTAACTCTATTTTAATGCATAACCAAATAATGGAGAAATCATATGTATTTTGGTATAGGTGTAGGTGTGTTTGGTATAAACTTTTTATAAGTTATTGTGATAGGGTGGTTGAAGCGTGACGTACTAGGCAAAAATAAATTTCGCGTTGCTACAGGGATACTGATGGGTCTGATGTAGAAATCGGTCGCTGGCCGGATGTTGAGAAAATTAGAGGAGTTGAGGTGAGGCTAATATATCATATAATGTCATGCTAAAATCAAAACTTGCTGGAAGCGCGTAGTTTTATTTTTTCGGTGTAATTTCGGAGCCGCGCATGGGCACGTCAACGAGAATTCGTGGGAGATGTCCCATCACGCCCATTTTTTGAGCCTCCTCTGCCAACAGTTTAACATTTATTAATCCCATTAATCTATTTTATTTATAAATGTACCGTACCTTTGAGTCAGCTAAACGACTCGTCACGATTCGGCTGGGATATCATTTTATTTTCAATTATTGCGCCAAACATCCGCTATTTTGAATTTCGTTTTTACCTACTGTCGATCGAGCCATCAAGATGAATCCAACGTTACCTGTAACTTTCATCTCAACCAACCACGGCCCGGCCCACTATTGAGCAAGGGTCTCTGAATGAGAAGATTAAGGCCATAGTCCACCACGTTGACCAAGTGCGGATTGGCACACTTCACATACCTTTGAGGTTTGCAAACTCCCCGGCATGCAGGTTTCCTCACGGTGTTTTCCTTCACCGTTATAGCGAGTGTCATTTAAATGCCTAAAACGCACATAACTCCGAAAAGTCAGCAGTGCACGCCCTGGAATTCGAAACCGTACCTTCCGAGTAGGATTCCTAACCACTAGGCTATCACCGCTATAACTTTAAAATCCTCTAACCCGTTTAGTGGAACACATAAAAATCTACCTACCACCCAAACATTATCATCCTTCTAGGGTTCTGGATAAAAAGATAAAGACGAAAATTCCAGGGGCCAAAAGCTACCAACAATAAAATATCAAAAAAAATTCTTTTAATATTTCACAGTAGATAATTGTTACTGGGCTAGGTATACAGCTAAAAAAATTAAAAGTCAGCGTTCATCGGGTAAAAACAACATAATAAACTCTAAAATGTTTCATTTATTTACATAAGAACCCGTCGCTGAGGAATATCAAACTTTTCAATTTGAAAATCAACATTCGTCTCTCAAAGTACATATTGACTTTGTCTCCGTCAACAGAAATATCCTAATATGTAAATAAGGCGCCCGTCACATTGAGTACGAGGAAATCTGTAATGCAGCATTTTATGAGATATGCTTGTTTTCATTAAACTTCTAAAGGGAGGGCTCATAGCTCAACGTCATGGTTCGTTTGAGATCGTACGGATTAAGCACCGACTGCGCCCGGAAAGTGACTGGCAGTCTTCAACCCATTGATAACCCGGACACGGGTCCCTCGTCATTGTGGAGGCCTAGAGCTGTGAATTGGTGGAAGGATCAGTGGCTAACCCAAATCTCGGAAGTTTTTATGCCACTCGTAAGCCTCCGACATGGCTTAACTATTGTTATATGACAATCAGGACCGACAGCTTCAAGTGCCTACTGAAGCACAGAAGCGCTCATGAAATTTATGCCATTAGGGGTCACCCATTGTCCATTGTCCATGTCCACCCATTGTTGCTTAACTTTTTCGATCGCTTGAAATCGAAATAAGCCACCGGGCTATGAACGTTTCACAAAGAGGATAAGTGACCGCTAACGACAAATTTTTGGGAGTTTTCGACTTCAGAGGGCAGACAAAAGTTGTGGGAACTTGTTAACGTCAGACGGCAGTGCTTAATCCTAGAGAGCTGCTTTTAGACGGTTGTAAATCTGTAATTCTCACACTTGGACACTTATCATTACCTGCCCACATTAGCAGTATCTTTCAAGTTGGTTCTAAAGTTTATCCTCGATTTAATTACGTAATTTGACATTTTTTGACACATAAAACTCGACTTTTCCGGCAGCCATTGACTAAATGATAAGTGTATCAATTAGAATAGATCGGCGGGCACGATTTTTGGACGCTCCTGGCATTTATAATTACAATATCATTGTGGTATAATATATAATACAATATCATACACACAACACATTAATTAATAATAATTCTTCTTTAATTTTAGTTGAGCAAAGTGCAAACATATGTATTTTAATTAGTATTTTATCGGCGTATGTTATCAAAATTATTTCAAATTCAAATTAAGAATCATTGAACCATTATCGAGCAACAATATTCAGAATGTCGATTCGTGGCTCATCGAATTTGTTCTATTTTTGAATGTGCGTGTTATTTCGTTCAATGACGTGGATCCGACCGTTTCGTATTCGAATTTTTATGTTTTATTCAATATTGAATCGAAGAATCACGTGTGGCGTGTATTTTTTAACAAATTTGATTTATAAAAGATACCACAAACATAAAAAAACACTAACGATTTCTTTTTCTATTCGCTCTTAAAACAATTTTTGTTTGATAAAAAATTTAACTTTTTATATGCTACATATAACTTTATAAACACGTATTAGTGTGGTTAAGTTAAACTTAACTAACTGAAGACCGTACATTATAGTTCCGTAATGTATTTTTCTTATTGATAAACACAGTAAAATGACCTATCAGATGTTGACGTTACCCCATTTCACGGGTTCCTTGTTCACTACCAAAAAAAACCAGTCAAATCTAAACAAATTAAAACTTTAATTTTAGTTTCATATTCACAATATATTTTCCCGAAAAACACATAAAACTGCAGAATAATCTCTAAAATTTGTTTGAAAGTTCTGTGAAATAGTAATTACGGAAGCGATTCGAGCAAATAACTAGTAATGAGAGTATTAATAGGCAAAGTTAACTAAAACAGCGTATCATGTTCAAAGACAATAGTGTATCTTTAATTACAGCGCTTGCCTTAATCCCCGGAGAGAGTGAGTTGGCAACTTATAGGGAAGCGATAAGCTTAGATATTATTAATGGGAAAACGATATTTCCCGGAAACAACTCCGGTAACAGACAATATTTATAGCAGATAACAATGAATAATTGCTATTAACTTTAAAACGAATTTTCTTTTGTTTGTGAACGATACCTAAGTGTATATTATCTTAAAACTGTCCTAAAATTCCTTGAACAATGTAAATAAGCTTTATTATAATATTTAAAATCATAAGCTTTAATTATAGAGCTTTAATACGATGAAATAAAAAAAATCATAACTGTTTTTTAATTTATGAAAAATTTCAGTTCCGTGGTGTAAGGGGAAGTGGGTCTAGTTAAGCTTGTAACATTTGACAAAAAAATAATAGTAACATACTAATATATGTACAACGACTACTACTAACATGCTAATATACAAACATACACTGCGGGTTAAATAAAAGCTTGTAAAAATATGTTATTTGGCAGTTAAAATCTAAATAATGTCCAGCTTGGACACCAAGGCACAAAGGCATCTCGTTAGAATATTCATGCAACCTTAACTATTTAAAAATCGAGCATTTCTCACCAACATCCATTATGAACGTATTTTATTAACGTAATGGTTTTATAAATGCTGTTAAAATGGATGTCAGAGACTTTTTGTTTTTCAAAATGAGTTTGTAACGACACTTAGAATATCCTACCAATATTATAAATGCGAAAGTTACTAAGGATGATTTTACTCATTTATTTTATTTTATTCGTAAAAATTTCAGTGTCAAAGAATAGGATATAATATGTTACTTAATGTTTCACAAATTACACCTTTCAGCAGCTTTCGCATACAGATTTCAAATACACTTGTTTGTTTTATTTTACACATAACTTTTAGCGTTGGCGTGATAAACCAAGTGTTATTGTACTTTAGGTAGCAATTCTATATAATCCCTTACGTAAAACAAGGTATTATAAACTTGATTTTTAGATATATAAATATTTAATAATATATCAGTTACAAATAAACGTTTACAAATAAATGACCTATATTGTCCCATTGCTGGGCTAATGTCTCCACAGAACATCTAAGGAGTATAGGATATAGTCTACCATGCAGGCCAAGTACGGATTGGTGGACTTTGAGAAGTTTATGGAGAACTCTCAGGAGTGCAAGGTTCTTCATCATTTTTTCCATCACCGTAGCAAGTGATCAACTTCTGACGTAACTATCACCATATAAAAATTAGAGGTGCGCCCTGCAGAATTTGAACCAGGGACCTCAGTTCGTGATACTTACATTCAAACCCATCCCCAGAAAACTGCTTTGGTCCCGTGTGGTAATAGGTTAAACTAAGTATGGCAGTTGGACCATCCCAACTGAAACCACTGGACAACTCTTCTTCCCAAGCGAAGCGAGGACAATTTCTAATATCAAATAAAGTGTCACGTAAAACGTATTTTGATTCATTAGATAAAGAATAACGAAAAAAACATTTCAATTCCATTCACCCGAAATATTAGCACCCTAACCTAAAATTAACGAGAGCAGAAACGGATTCAATACAACCAGCAGGAACGGTTTAATCAAACAGATCTCAGTCAGCCTGTCCCCAATCAGATGGCAAATAACCTGGTAAATGCGCCATATTTGTCTTAATTTGCATATCAACCCCACGGCCCTTTCGCTTTGTAACCCTGATATTTATCTAAGCAATTATTCTACCGGCCGCTTCGTTTTATGGTGCGAAACCAAATACGGATAAGAAATTTAAATGCCTTTTGGTATGTGTACATGTGATTGACGTGGTGCGGTTTGTAGTTGTGTGTGTATTGTGGAAATGGAACGACGGGGAGTAGACTGGCTTCAACCCATTGATGGCCCAATTCTGAGCACAGGTCTCCTAATTCTGAGGAGGCCTGGAGCATCCAATATTGCTCTAATGCGGGTTGGCGGAGGTGTTAGTGTTGAAAGTTTTTATACCGTCTTAGGCGTCCATCTTGGCTTAACGATTGCTGTCTGTAGCAATCGGGACCGATGGTTTTACGTGCCCTCCGAAGTTCATGATCATGAAATTTTTGCTGCTAGAAGTTACTCATCCATACTACCGATCGCGGGCGCTGATGCTTCAATTTTCAGTTTCTTGTCGTGGTTACTGGTATGGTGCGGGTTCCGGGTGTGACCAAGCAACATATTAAGTTACAGTGATCAGTCTTGGCGAGTATAAGCGAATACATATGTGATGCGGACGAGATCCATAGTCCTTTTATTATTAAAAATATTATGCTATATTGTATTATGTGCGTGCGTCATATTAATTAAATAGCGTGTTATGTAGGTTGATTGAGTGCAATGACATTTTATTACAAGCCTTTATTTAACTTGCAGTGTTTGTTTGTACTCGTATATTAGTTAAATTTGTATATTTGATTGTTGTGGGTCAAATCTTGCAAGCTTAATTAGACCCACTTCTTCTTACACTACTAAGCGGAAATTTTGCATAAAGGTTTCATCCTGAAGACAATTCATTTTCATGACAATCATGATCTGATACTACGTTCAAGATAGTTCAGTTCCAGATAATAAACTCCTCAACGGTTAACAAATTTTGAAAGATACAATTATAAAATGTTGTGTTTTAGAGAACTATAATCAAAGCTTGTGTTTTTAAATATTTTTATAAACGTTGTTTTGTTACTACAGGGTTATTACTTTACTTTCGCCACTACAAATTCTCATAAGACTAGAAAGTATTCCAGGCTGAAATCCTTTCCAGGTGTATATCGCTAATGGGCCTTAGGCTAAAGCTGGCTAAATCCTGAAGCAAAAGCAGGTGGTCCGAATAAGTGTGGAATTAAAATGCCTTTAATACTTAACGTTAATTTTAACCCCTTAAGGGTTTTACTAAAATACAGCTTCATAAACTGCACCTGCCTTTAGACTAATTCCTGCCTTGGACTCATTGCTTCCGGGTTTTGTTAAGTTCCATGAAATTACAAAAACATTTTACCTTGGGCAATATTTTGACCGAAAATTTAGGCTGTCTTAAACAGGTAATATGAAAGAATGAAGGTAAATCTATATAATTAATAAACGAAAATACTAATCGATTTCTTTACATGGAAGATAGGTAGCTGAGAAAAAGGTATTTGGTAGGAAATTTATTAATGTAATGTATAAGAATATTTTTTATAATTAAACTAGAAATTATTGTCGCTTTACTTCGGAAGATGATAGGGTGAAAACTGTCCAATAATCCTTCTCGTCATATAAACTACAAATATACACAATTGTGTCTAAGGTGGTCCAGTGGTTTTTGAGTTGCCATACTAATTTTAACCTGTTGTCCCGCGGTGTTGCCATACTAATTTTAACCTGTTGTCCCACAGGAACAATGCAGTTTTCTGGGATAAAAGTATCTTATATCTGTCGTCCTTACGTAAGCTACTAACATGCTAAATTGTATCTCAACTGGTCCATTGGTTTCGGAGTTGCCATACTAGTTTAAACCTGTTATCCTCTGGGAACCAAGCCATTTCCAGGGTTAAGAACTATCCTACAAACATTCTCGAGTTTTTAACTTTGATGCCAAATGTTGGTGACGTGCGTGACGCGCTTACAAATTGTTCGTAATTCGTCATGTTAATCTAATTAT
>DWJZ01010583.1:0-10044 GCA_018249125.1 Asbolis capucinus
ATTATCAAAAAATCTACATCCTATATGCATCTAATACAACTCAGCCACGAAACGAAAATAACGTTAACTAACAATCGCTACTAGCATAATTGATATTATATAATGTGGATACCACATACCTTATAGATTATAAATCATGAGATAAGGAAAAAGGTTTATGACCGATATTGGTTGCCTAGTAAAATAATCATTATTTTCGCACTTTGCACGAACTATTTATTTATTTATTTTATTACTTTTCGGAAAATTTACAGCTGAAATAAAAATTGACTTAAACTAAACACAATAGTGACTGATAGCCATAGTTAAAAATGTTTAAGTTGAAAGTTGGTGGTGTAAAAACAGGTCGAAGTCTACACTGCGTGCACTTTCGTTAAAAGTCTTACAGGAACGTACTAAAAATTAATTTCGTCTGTATTTGGTTTTAGTAGTCGGTACTAATAAAAGTCTAGCCTGCGAAGATTACGTGAGTGACGAAGATTACGTGTGTCTATAGCTACAAAATTGCTGCGACTCCGTCACTGCCTATCGCAGTCAGATATATATGCATTATGATTGAAATTTTCTGTTTTTTAGTCTGCGGACGAATGACGGTCTTTTACCAAGGCTCTTCGGTGCGTGCTCTTTCAAGTCAGTCTTAATTCTAGGGAATTTGAGGTCTAATATAACATAAAGACAAGGAGAAATAGGAAGTCAGCGTCAAATTATTCACTTACCAATAGTGCTAGTGGCCTTGTTAGTGGAGGAAATGACGACGAAGCCGAAGCCTTCCCCCTCCTTTCTATTGACCGTGACGTCATACGGCATCGACGACCAACCACCTTTCGTCGAGTCGTACTGAACACCATACCTGCATAAAATGATTACCTTATAATTTAAATTTAGAATGAAAAATGTTTCTTTTAGGTGGTTTAGAGTATTTTATGTATGCATGTCATATTTTTTTTAATTTATAGTCATTTTAACATATTTAGTGCCTATGTAGAAATGAAACATTATGAATGTGAAGACAATGACAATAAGGAGTAAAATTAAAAAAATATATCAAATACATGAACAATAAAGATGATAGTAGCGTAGTCGTCATTTCTTACAAACACAGTTAAAACAACTACAAAATTGTAATACCAAAATAGAATACAGCACCGTATAACTTCAGCTATATTTTCGAATCAATGTATATTTTGTAAAATTGTGGTCACATAAGGTTTCATTTTCCATTTCTGAAAGCATGCAGATTATTTTAAAACAATTATTTTATTACTATTATAACATACGTTTGTTTACAATGATACCAGTAACTCACATGGGCACATGTGCGGCGGGCGGGTACATCGGCGCCGGATGCAGGATGTTGTAGGAGGCCGGCGATATGTGGTGCATCGTGTCCGCTCTGAACACAGTAACAAATTAATTGTGTGACACAATTCATGTCATACAATTACTGTCATTCAATTAATAGATTGCTAATGCCTCAGGTGTAACATATCATGTTCTTATAACCTTACTAGGGTCCGCCCGCGTGGTATGTTGATAATAACTATTATATGAATTACTCCACACTATAATCTATCTCTGCGCCAAATGTTTGCCAGATTGGTTTAGTAGTTTTTGTATGAAGGAGTAACAAACGCCCATCCATCAATCCTCACAGACTTTCCCATTTACAATATTAGTAAGACTAGCCTTTTCACGTAACCATGTCCATGCAAATGGTAACAGCGGGCGCGGTCGGCTGATTAAGGATCCGTGAAGAGCAGATATCATATTTATCACGTTTAAAAACAGTTTTGCGACATTGATATACCGTTTTCATTAAAAAAAAAAAAGATAGAATGTCTTAAACTTTTTTTTTTCTTGACTCAAAAGCCTTTTGTGAATAATTATGCCTTTAACCAATCGCGAATAAATTAATTTGGATGTTGATCTTTATTGATTGGTGATAATTATGAGTAATCCAGCAACTCACGTCAGGAGCGGCTGGTGGGCGTGCGGCGCGACCATGGCAGGCAGCCCCAGCGACTGGATGTCTGCACGGTTGTGTCGCACTCCGAGCGTCACCTGCACAAACATACAATATCAAATATTAGTATACTAGAGCTCGCTTGCGGCTTCGCCGCGTTGGATGGTAATAAAAAGTAGCCAATGTGTTATTCCACTCTACAATACATCGCTGTTTCATTCAAATTCATTCCATAGTTTTTGCTTAAACATCCATCCATCCTCATAACCTTTTAATATAATATAAGTAGGAAATAGGATAGGAAATAAGACGTCTGACTTGACAACATATTAAAGGCAAGAAAAGCCAATAAATACTATAACAGAATTTGAATGTGTGTATGACGGTAAAAAATAGTTTGTTTTATTCCAGACACCCTCTCTATGCAAAATTTCATTCGGATCCGTTCAGCAGTTTTTTCACCAAGGAGTAACAAACAAACATCCATTCATCCTTCCTCACAAAATTCCGAATTTTGCATATTGTTAGGATTTTAGCTATCATATAATTTATATTTTTAAACCTAAATCAGTTAAAATAAGCTTCGTATTTGGGAAAATATGCAGACTGGACTTTGTTGGACATCATATTTATTAATGATATTATCAGAATACCTTGCAAAGTTGTTACACTGATGGCTGATGATATCTTATCATGCTCATTTGACTGCTGAGAGCATTAAACAAATCGTAGAAACATCTGTTTCCTACTACTCATTGAGCTATATTAATGATCAAACACTTTTCATATTAACATTGTGTACTATACTTTTATCAATAAAACATTTCAAATTAATCCTTTTTTGTGTATGAAGAAAATTTATATTGTATAGCTATTATTAACACTAATATACAACTATACTCACGTGTCCCCTAGAAGCCGCCTGACAGACGTAAGCCACAGCGCGCGCATGCGTGGCGCCCGCCAGTGGAATACCATCCACTGACGTCAGCAAGTCTCCTTGCCGGAGTAAGCCGTCAGCTGGCCCTCCTATATAAACATTACAATAATATCAATGTTAGGTTAGAATATTTTTATTTACCAAAAAAAAAGGGTCTCCGTAAAACGGGGTTCCGTCAATTTTGCTTAACATTCCTTTCCTACATCAATAAACAAAATTATGACACGAATCTGAACTTCAGCATGGACATTTTAGATCGTGGTCCATAGAATACCGGTATTTGTTGTCCTATATTATGTTGTCAAAGATTACAAACGGCAAACATAGTAGCGTGTTACCTGGGACGACGTAGCCAACAGCGACCCGGCTGCCATCCTCTGTGCCGCCAACGATACGGAACCCGAAACCTGCGGCGCCGCGCGCGAGTCGCACCAGTACGTCCGCCTCGGGGTCCGTGCTCCCACCCGCCTCCACCTGGACGAGACCACTGGCTTAACACTATTACCCCAATACTGAGTCGTTTATCGTCACTGATGAGTATAATGCTATACACGTTGTGGATGTGTTAAAGTGTTAAATCCTATGCCCTGCTGGACAATTGTTCTGTATATATTTTTAATAATAGTACTTCTGTTTTACCTGTGGGTAGTTAGCAACGAACACAGCGTTCGGTTGAGCCTCACTGTCGTAACACGACGGCGACCGCCGCGACACCGGCGAATGCATGTGTCGAGACGGTGACGTATCTCTTAGCCTGTTGATAAAAAAAAAAAATTAACATATACGATAAAATATAGTACTAAAGAAAATATACTGTGAACTAACCAAGACAATTGATTGGGTTTCAGTAAAAAATGGGAGTGCTAAGTCCTCGAAATCAATTGTTATGTATGTATATATTTTTTACAATAGAACTTCTGTATTACCTGTGGGTGGTTAGCAATGAACATGCCGTTCGGTTGAGCCTCACTGTCGTATTTAGTGACACTTACGAATTCCTGTTCCAATACTATAAGCCCCTGACTGAAGTAGAACGAAAAGGCTCTTTGACATACTTTTAGCGTGGATTTAGTTAACACAGTTCACTTTCAGTGGGCGGATTATGTCCTACCAGCATACAAGAGTACCACCAGGAATAGATAGGGACCACCCAGTTTATATGCCTATTCCGTACCACAGAGCCCATACACCTTCAATTCTACAGGTTTCCAGGGTACACTACAAGCAAAGGAATATTGGACTTAGGATGCAAGGATGGATAGATGGAAGAGTAAATGGATGGAGTCCCTTACACTCTATTGCAATAGCAATGTTCTGGTCAATTGTACGTACCTTAGCGGAGACCCTTTAAGGCGTCCGTTGGAGGAGTTATTGGAAGGCGACTGACTCTGGAGCCGCGTCGATGGTGAGTTAGTTAACAGTCGGTCTGTGGCACTGTTATTCGACGGGGAATGACTTCTTAATCGACCTGCAATGTTAATTTTCAAACTTATACTTAAAATAAAATTAGAACTAATGGTTCAAAATCGAAGAAGTTTACAAAAAAAAATACTGGGGGTATTTGGCTGCTAATATTATAAAAGCTTTAACCAATTTAGATCACTGATCGGTTCACAAATAATAAACAACTGGCAATTAAATAAAATTCACTTGCACTATTAAATAACCCAGGCTTAACTTCCAAAATTCAACAAATGACACATAGCATCATCACATTTTAATACCTGTAGAGTTGGATGGTGAATGAGGCCTTATTCTACTAGTAGACGGAGACTGCCGCGATAGACCGCCGATAGCGGCTGTGGTCGGGGAATGGAGCATACCGTCCTCAGGAAACCCTGCAATACAGGAATTACTAATGCATAAACCTCAGTATACAATATTCAAAGTAGTTAAAACTGTAGTATAAACACATTTAAAAACTCATTTCAGACATGTGCCTTTATGGTAATTTCAAAACAAGAACAAGCAGAGTCATTTGGTACCCATTCAAAGATGAACGCGTAACATCCATATCCATATTACCAGCCCATAGTAACAAAGTAAACACATGTATTACCTCCATTATCGCTGCTATCCGCTACACTGGCATTCCCACGCCAATATGCCGCGTTCATATCCACATGCACCGTGGGCGTGGGAACTTCCCCCCAGTTGTTGTTCCACCGCTCGCTGTTCCCGTCCCAGCCGTTCCCGTTGCTCGGCCCCTCCAGCCCACTCCCCAGATCCCACTTCTGAGCATTCTCGTCCCACTTCTGTGCTGTATCATCCCATTTCTGAGCGTTCTCTGCCCAGTTTCTTATGTTGTTTGAGTTGTCGATCCATGTCTCTCGCTCTTGCCATTGGCTGTCTCTGTCCTGTGTTTCTGTCCAGGGGGTGACGACGGGCAGGGTGAGGCGAGCGCCCGGGGTGCTACTTCTCCTGCGGCGGTCCATTAAACTCTCTCTGGTCTCGCGGCCTTTATGTTCTGGTACCGCATACGTCGCTTCTACTGTAAATGATACAATAACTTTATTAGCTTAAGATAGTTAAAAATAATTGAAGTTAAACTAAACTAGTTCAGTTGTAGTATATTTTCATTTATATAGCCTTTTTCCAGATAAATTGATTCAGTAGCATTTAGAGTGAGCATCACATAATAAAGTCAATCTTCTATAAAGATCAATCAAATATAAATATCTTTGGATAACTCACACATGGCCATCTGACCCCAAACTAAGCGTTAGCTTGTGCTATGGTGATCAGACAAATGTACGTTTTAAGTCTCTATTTGTTATAGTAAAATTCAGCAAATAAATTGATTGAAACAAATAAAAACCTCACAGGAAACGATAAAATATTTTGGTATAGTATATTTAATGTATTTCTATACACATCACACAGATGTTAAAACACATGTGATAATAAACCTGAGTTCAATCCATTCTGCAAATCCCTGAGTGTATCTTGCGCATGCAGCGCGGGCGAGCGCAGCTGTTCCGCTGTCGGGGTCTTGCTTCTACCCAGTTGAGTGTTAGTGGTAGCTGTGAACGTTATGTTTTATACTTAACAATACTGTATATGGGAAATATATCATCGAATGTATAAAATTAAACGCTTATACATTCACGTAAAGGAGGTGATAGAAATGTATGCATATACAGTGCGTATGACATATATAGTGTGAATGACATGTATAGTATGCATGACATGCATTGTGTGTATAACATGTATTGTGTATATTTTACTGCGTGTATGACATGTTTTATTTATGATAATGAACTTACAAGTAGTCGGTTGTACTCTCGTAGCTGAGCGACTGCGCGGCGCCCGCGAGATGGCGTTGTTTCGTCGCCACACTCGTAGCGTTGTCTCGTGGAGAGCTGGGCAGTCCTTCAATACCTGGGACATATCGGTAGAGTCGGTGTGGAATGTGAGATACTGAGAGGTCGGAGGATGAGACAGGCATTAGATTTTTGAATAAGTTCAATACAATTCATTGCCTTCTTTAATTAAAAGTAGTGTGACTGCTTTATTATTGATGGTATTAAAACTACCTGTTTTATAGTATGAGATAATTAAAGAAAAGTGGATTTAATGTCTAAAGCATGAATTTTTATCATTAAACAATCTTTAAATTACATGGTCACTAATATTCACCAATATTAATACCGGAGAACGTACTAGAAATTGTGTAATCGGTGCTCTGCACGGCACGTAACTCACCTGAACGACATGTTGGTGAGGCGCATGTCGGACGTCATTGTCCCCGATTTGCAACAGCAGGTCTCCTTCCCGCAAACCAGCGCACCTGCTTCTGTCCAGCACCTGGAATAGTCACAAAAAGTTTTGACATGGCCAATGTATAGAGAATACTCATAGGAGGGCAGACCAGAGCTCAGTAGAGTTACAGTTGAAGCTAGACATATTAGTAGTATGATACACACCAGTCATATGAATAATATGATACATAAAAACTTGATTACAGTACCTTTTTAACCTTTTGACCGTGTACACTGTCGGCGATGGTGAAGCCAAAACCGACGGCGCCCCGCCGCAGGGTGAGAGTCAACTCGCGGCCCGGCTCGCTGGTGCCGCTTCGGTGCTGGTGGTCTGATCATATTCACAGTATTAAAATTGGATACCCACTTACACACTCAGAGTCGTTAATGTTTACTTAAATCGCTGTTTAGTACATGATCTTAATACTAAATCACCACAATTTCCAAATTTGGAATTACTTTTAATATAGTTACTGGGAATTCGATTAAACGACGGTAAACGGTAAAGCTATATGTCCCCAAAAAGGACAGCAACCAGGGTGATATACCATACCTACTATTGCCATTTGGTCATCTGGATTCACTGCCATACTTATAAAATTGCCACGACGCGGGTACGAGGCTAAATATTACATGTTCTTAATTTTGGGAGGAATTTAGAGCTTAAAGTTCTTGTCCCAAACTGTGCACTGTCCCCGGTAAGCTGTCTGACTCATCACCACTCAACCAGATACCATTTATATGTAACACAGCCAATACTCACCAGTAGCCAAGGTGAGCAGATGATCCGCAGAAGGACACCGGGGCGGTACCGGGTTGGACTCGGTGGTGGCCAGCTCGTCCAGGTCGAACGAGCGGGACATCAGCCGCCGCTGGCTTGCGTGCCCCGCCGGCGAGCTGTCCGGCTCGTCGCGACTTTGGCCCCCGTCCACATCACTTGGACAGTCCAGGTTGAATCTATAGATTAATAGTCATCTATAATCTCTGGTTAACTGGATAGCATAATTAATAATATACACACAATAGTTTTAAAAGTAAGCCCAGATTTTTCATACTTCCATCTACCCATTCATCCACCGGATACTCGCTAACTTCTTTAGCTCCTCAGTCCACCTGTTCAGAAGGTACCCTATACTCCTTTTTCCAAGGCGAGACTTCCATTCGAGGATCTTTTTCTCCATTGCTTGTTACTTTTGATACTTGTTAGGTACTAAGTTTCATAACTTCCTCATAGGAGAGACCTGTGCTCAGTATTAGATAGTTACTGTGTCGAAGACAAAAAGTTTTATAAACCTGCCAGCCCAACTGTACTACACACGCTCTGCATCCTGTCAATCAGTAATACCTCATACGTTACTTAGTAGTTATAGTCACTAAATTGATAGAACAGTGGGACTATTCGGTAACCACTAGCAACATGTACAATTACCTGGTCCGTAGTGCTCGGGTGAGTTGTTGCATGGCCACTGCGTCCGAGGAGGCGGGAGTGGAGGAATCCACTGCCAGAGTACTCAGAACACGGGTGTTCGGGTCCTCCGAATCGAATGAAAGGGGATAGCCTGGACATAAAATATGTATTATTTTATAAAAGTTTAATAAATAAAACTAAAAATACATTATATCTTTTTCACCACGACATACAACACGTGAATATTTTTCTACTAACCTCGCACAAGATGAAGTGTGACCTCAGTGCCAGGTGTAATGGATTGAAATATCTGCGCGACCTGAGCATGAGTCAGCCCACGTACCCCACGGTTGCCGACACCCACCACCACGTCGCCTGGTCGCAATGCACCTAGAACATATCGCACATTGATATTAACAAAAAAAGGTTTTTTTTCAGTAGAAGCGTTAAGTTTTACCAAAGAGTATTTAATATTTTTAACGAAAACAAAACGATATTATGTGATGGTTTTTTATTATAAAGGTTAGACGTCATGACTTCAACGTATACTACTTTCTTGTACAAAAATGTATTTTTAAATAACAGTTTTCTCCAAATAAAGTTTCTGGTGAAATTATTTCATCAATGATAAAGTTTAGCGTAAACACAATCTACTGACACATTACAAAGGTTTAAATTATTTGAAGAAAACATTGTTTTTATTCAGAAAATATATTTATGGCTGCAATTTTATTAAGTTGTATCATTACCATTGTGACAGTCGTCAAATACACAGTTCTATTGACAGTTTTATAGAATTCAAAAAGCTAAAACTTGAGTAATAAAATAATAACTTTTTTTTACAACAATTAAACTTCTTATCGTTGACAATCAGTTAAATCCTCGACAAATGAAATATTTACGCTAAAAGTCAAGTAAGACTTAAAATGATATAATTACATCAATACAAAGTTTGCCATTATCATGTTTAAATATTATAGTAAGTTATACAAAAAAAAAAGTTATACAATTTTTAATCTCAAAGAATACTATCAAAATACTAGGAGTCCTAAAGGATAGTGCACAATTAACGATTTAATATAGGTTTTCTTTAGTTCAGCTCGAAAGCTTATCTATGTAAACAGGTTTTAGTAGATTGTTAGCACTATCAATTTGTCTATTATCCACAGACTGTTGCCGACGATATAACAAAACAGATACAAAATTACAGGTTTGAAAAAAAATCCATATCGAATTTGTATCCAGTACAGCTACATTCAAAAGCGGTGATAGCCTAAAAACAGTGATAGCTTAGTGGCCGCGATGGGTTGAGAAGGAAGAACAGCTACACTATGTACCTCTAGCCTTATAAAAGGATCAAATTAACATGTGTGTCCTTTCTTGCGTTCGATTTTTATTGCTGTGATGTATATGTAGGTTTAGGATGTAAATAGGACCAGATCTTAAGATCTTCCTTAAATCATTGAATGTACTACATCTCCCTCGTTTTGAGTATGACTTATGATTAGGTATTTGTGGGTTATAAATTCTATTAACAAAGATTTTACTGCATACAAATATAGTAACATAATGAAATGACCCAACAGTTAGCTAAAAAGAACACCAACACTAAAGAAAAAATGACACTAAACAAAAAGAGTCGGTATTATTCAACATTACAATTTTTAAAACTCAACGCAATCAAATACACGACATTTAACAAAAATTTTACTATGTTCATATTAAACATAATTTCTACTTACGAAATATCCCTAATACAAACCGACTTCTAACACATTGTTGTTATGAATTTAAATAGTTATCAGTGGCCTTTATAACTTCACAGTCTTTCCATCTATATATATATAAATGCCACTTTTCGTTGTAATTTTATAACTTAAGAAAGGGCTCACATATCCAAACCAAATGTTTAGACTTTGTTCGGACTATTTAGTAGATGGTTTATGTGAAGTTTACACAAAATTGGTAGAGT
>DWJZ01010584.1:0-10044 GCA_018249125.1 Asbolis capucinus
CGAGTTTCACGCAAAAACCGCTGGCCAGATTTAAATGAAACTTGCCATGGTCGTACTTTAAAACCCGGGAATGGTTATAGGATATGTTTTAACCCAGGAAATAGCTTAGTTAGGTAACTCCGTAATTAATAGACCAATTTAGATTAAATTTAGCGTGTTTGTGGCTTATGTAAGGACATTGGTTATAGGATACTTTTTATCCCAGAAAACTGTTTTTTTTCCCGTGGGATAATAGGTTAAAATTAGTATTGCAACTCTGAAACCACTGGAAAGTCTTCTTCCGAAGTGAAGCTAGGGCAATTTCTAGTTAATATATAAAGCAAAAACTGTGTACCCTTTGACAAATATTACTATGAAATTTGGCATACTTAAAGTTTATACAAAGAAGAATCGCAGAAAGCCGATATTTCAATTTGAAAAACGACACTTGACACATTTCTTTATCAGTTTCAGTAGTGTAACAAAATAACCCTACGACATATTGAATTACAGTTGAATCTTACAGCATACAGGAACTGTATTAATCTTAAATAGGGGTAAATATAGAGTTTTTATTGGTATTAATGACTTTATGATATTTTAAAGTTTAAATTTCTGGTTACTTTCAAGTTGGAGTCAGTGAGGGAACGTGATGGGTGTCTCTGCAGCGCGACCAGCGCGAGGCTGCTCTGCTTCAGGTTCAGGTACGGAGAATCCGCGTTCTCTATTCGGTTTACCATTGTGTTCTGTAACATACATTGATAATGAGAAGTTTAACAAATGGGGGGTATTAAAAGTACTCTGGCAAAGTGCAGATTGAACACGTTGCTCATAAAGTTTTCTTTGATCAAAAGAATGATAAATAATTTGTAATTACCACATGACTATTGATAACTAGAGGTGAGTGCCGGAATCAAACTTCGGCACTCTCATTTGAGAGGATCACAAATAAATGTTTAATAACTACTAATACTCACAAAACTAAAATTGTTGTTGTCAACGACAGCATCGTCGTAAGAGCCCTCACTGGAGGGCCTCATCTGCTTAACAGCTGATTCCCAAGAGTCTTCGGTGAGAGTGCGGTCCAGTGACTCGGGAGCTTTCCGTTTGTTCCTCAAACGGTCATACTTCCGATGGGCTATTGACAGCTTTTCTTCTGCTTGTCTGTAAATATAATAATTAAAAATAGTAATATGAGCCCACTATTACAATTTAAAAAAATGTGTGCATAAGTTACTGGTATATAAAATAAAAACTTACAACAATTGAGCTTGCAAGTCAGCCACAGTTCTCTTTTCATTCATCAATTGCTGTTTCAAGGAATGAAGGCGGTCTCTCGATTCATTCTTTTTGGTTTCTGATTCACCGAGAGCCCTGAAGCAATAGAATAACTAAGTCTTTTCCATTTAAAAATCTCAAAAAAGAATTAAAAAATATATTTATTCAATAACTTCCTACCTATTAAGGGTAACTCTGTAGGGACAGAGCTTGGGTTCTTTACAGCTGAGGTAGCCAAGAATAAAGTCTCCAACAGACGACCCCAAAAAGAGAGTCATCATGTTTTTCAAGCAGTCACCTATTTACCGACTAATTCACTTTGCTAAATCAGTCATACACGTAATTCAACATGTACTGGGGTACTGTTACTCAATACCAGATGATGATAAAAAAGAAGGACAAAAAGAAATATTTTACCTCTTAAGAGCAGTGGCAAAAGTTGCAACCGTCCTTACATCCGAATAACCTTCCAACATTTGCTCCACTTCCTGACTAGTTGCATTCAGAACCTTCTGTAAACTATCACAAAAACACAAGGAAATTATGAAACATACTTTGGCTGACAACAATAAATACAAGTGGACAAGCAAATAAACAGGTAGTGGCCTATTGGCTATCCTAAATATTTATAGGATTTTCTTGTTGCTTTCAGCATCTTTAAATTAATGTTTATTAATTATTTACAAATTAAATGAACCAGTCATAAGGTTGAAAAATCTTCAAATTTTAATTGGTTAACAATTACTAGTCATTAGTTTTGACAATAATTCTCCTACTGATGTTTTAGAATACATACATTTATTTGATGTTTTAGAATACATACATATTTGATGTTTTATGGTCATATAAATTTTTTTTTTAAATTTAGTCATGAGGAGTTTATTGCAAACAAAACACAAATAAATATATGAATTTTCAACATGAGATTACCCATTCAATGTTTGTATATTTTTCTTTAAATTTTCATTTTCCTCTTTAAGCTTCTGCGTTTCTCTGTTCTGTATCTTGACATATTCTAGTTGCTCTTTGAGAGCTAATACAGCTGATTCCCGGCTTACTAATTTCTTCTCACAGCCTTTTAGTATTTCCCTGAAAACAACCAAACCTTGATTTATAACTATATTACAGTATTTGTTTTATAGGTACATTAAATATACACACAAAATAAGATTTAACAAATACTTTTAATATAATAATTAACATATTGATCTTTTCATATGGTCTCATCTCACTAGTATAATGGTGTGTATACACTGAATATATTGTGTATGTCACTATACATGTATTGTATATGTCACTATACACAGTATATTCAGTGTATTCATCGAGTGTCTCTATGTCGCTAATTGCAAAATTGATTATGACATGATAATTAGTAAAAGCAAAATCCATACCACTACTCATACTGGTTCACAACTTACATACTGTTCACAGTGGAAATTAATGTCTGTAATTTATGTCGCACTTTGTGTCATAGTTTAAACTGACCATGGTTTCATACAATCAGAAAGAAGTATAATAAAGGGTAACTGCATACTCATTCTTTTTAAAGTCTGCAGTGAGGGCCGCAAGTTTGTCTTCTATTTCTTTGGCCGAAGCTCTCTGCTGCCGTAGCTGGAGCTGGGCATCGTCAAGCCGAGATTGGATAGTTGTGATATCATCCCCAGTGTTTTCATTTGAAATTGTAGGGTACAAACGGAACATACACTTGTCTGTTACTTTGCACCGGCATTGTGGACATGACTTGGACCTGAAAATGTGTTATCATTACAGACTTTGATGTATAATAGACTTTGGAGTATATTTTACATATATGTTGCTTAGACTATGCAAAATCATCAAGTTTGTATGATTAATTTGCACCGAGTATAGATAGAATTTGAATCTCTTCGAAATCAGATTTTATTTAAATTACAATTCAACAACATAAATACCAACAATATCATGAAAATACGTAGTTAATTCAAAGAATTGTTAGTGATGATAAATAAAAAAAACTTTTTTCAATATTTTGTTGGGTAGTTATTTAATTTCGTAAATAAATTATAAATTATTGCGGCTATCTTACATCAAAATCCATTGGGATAAACAAGAGTAATGAAAGATATGTCCACACTTCGTCACGTATATATTCTCCGCCTGATTCACTAAATCACTACAAATCGTGCAAAGAATATGCATATTTGAGATTTTTGATAATTTGTTCTGATAACTTTTTACATTTTAGGTTATAGGTAAAAAACAAAAATTGTTTGAAACTTTGAATAAAACAGAGACAATAGAGCAGGAATGGTATCAAGCTATACAGAGTAATGCAATTTAAGGAACGGCATAATGCTTTAAAGGTTGTATAGAATTTCTATCTATAACTTGTGGTAATGGATGTAGAACCCAATCAGGATAGTGTATTATCGCATAAAAAAAAACGAGCCGAGTGAGAGATGCAGAACCGCTGCTGTATGTCCCTTTCTAATAGGGTGACAATATGAGTTTTGAATATTATCTGCCTATATTTAGTTATAAAAATTAAATTAACTCTGTGTCTGTATCATATAAAGGAGATCATTGAGCCCCCTTACACAAACAATAAAACGGAGTTGAAACTCAACACGACTACTTAATTACACCGACCTTATAAGGGCTGACGACTTACCTGAGCGCTTCAGCTTTGATACGTTGAAGGAAGTCACAAGTCAGTCAATCCAAGTCAAGGGATATGGGGTTTCCTAGATGATTGAATGACATCTACAGAAGTAGTATAATGTAGAGAAATGTACAATATTTATTCCGAGCACTGTCTGTTTGTTACCTTTTGAAACGCCTAAACTTCTAAACCATTTTTGTTCAAAGGCAGAATAGAACTTTTAAAAAGAGATAGTCTACGTTTAATGGCGAAAAAACATGTGAAGAAGTCGGAATAGGGGATGAAAATTTATGTGGAAAATTGTTATTATCAAAGATATAAACATCGAGCGTTTTCGGAGGTGGAGGTAATTGCGGAAAAGAAAAATGAGTGACATAGATAAAGCCCGTATAAACTACTAACTTTTGCCAGCGACTTTGTCCGCGTGGTCGTGGTGGTGGTCAAAATTCTGACATATGTGAATTACTAGCGAACATATGACACGGTTAATTTAATACATTTTTATATACAACAAGAATGTTGTATAAAACAAGTTTTTCCATTATGATGATGATATTCTATACAAACGTTTATCCCCTCTTTTAACACCTTCTCCTTTATTTTTCGCCATATAAAGTAGCCTAAGGTCTTCCTAACAGTCAACTCTATATCTGTACTAATTTCATCAAAATCGGTTCAGTGGTTTAGGCGTGATAGCGTAACAGACAGACAGACAGAGTTACTTTCGCATTTATAATATTAGTAGAGAAGTATGGATTTATTCATCCTCGTTTAACCCTCGGAAAATTGTTTATCTGTTATCACGCGGAAACGACAACGTTTCCCGGGATAAATACTGTTCTAGATATATTATCCATTATAAGATTCACTTGGACAAGTATAAATGGAACAGTTTTTTTTTGCATTTTAACCACTGGATTAACAAGTAACTTTTTTTAAAACGACATAAGCGATACGTCAATTTGACATAATAGTTTTCCACCATGACGCTTTTATAAAGAGTTACCCTAGTTAAAAATTGTTCTGAAAAAAATAATATTAACGTATAATTGAGAAATATATAATGACATTTTTGTGATTTAAAATACGTTGATATAAATAACTAAAATACAATTGTATAAATACGAAAATTTTTGACTAACAAAATTTTTGTAGCCTGGCAACGGTAAACAAAATGAAAGAAACGGGCATACGCCTCGGTTGTGGCTATCTCTCTCGGCCGGAATTTGGTTTGCAGGATATACAGTAGATTATAATCTTTACTACTACGTTTTTGCAAAAACAATTTTTAAAGTAGGATGTGTTCTTATAATATTTCCATTCTTATGGCCTTGGATTAAAACCGTTATTTTCATTTTTAAATTTATGAATATTGATCGCGCAGTGGTGTCTATTTGATCGGCCCGAATTTGGCGCTGTTCTTAGTTAAAATATTGACAACTGGCAGTCGCCATATAGACAATTAAACAGTCCGCATTTTGCATTAAATGTCTAAGCACCAGATTCACCAATGGACGCAGCCCTTGTGGATGTTACAAGCAAACCCCTTCTTAAAGATATTGTAACTTTGTACGGAATAGTATGTCCATTGTACATGACAGTGTATCTAAGACTATTCAGACTACTGATCTCTGTTACTCAGACCCGTAGATTACTTTTGCTTTGGAATTTTAATGTATGGAAAGAAAAAAAATACAAGGCCATTGGAATGTTTAATTTATTACCATATAATAGTTACTTTCCTCACTTATTAGAACAAACAGCATCAATAGCTTTTTTGTTCAATATGATTTACGGCGTTTTCAATGATTTTTCCTTCTAATCAATTTTCTTTAAGTATTACGTAGGTAAATAACAATGTGGCCTGATTCACATCATAGTTCTCGTTAGCGACCCTCTAAATATTTTGAGCTATTTTTTCAATAAATTTAGTGATTTAACAAATTAAAATCATTCTACATCTAATTCATCCATTTTTTTATATGCGGTCTTGAGTTCTTCCAGCATTGTTCTCGCTAGTGTCTTGTCCACTAATAATTCGGTGGTTTTCTGTTCGCCTGTGAACATTTCGTCAGAGTGTAGGGTCAGATTTATAGTATCTACTGCACCCTCGGGCCCTGGAGCGGCAGACACGTCTGTTACTTTGTTGACTGTAAATAATTATAATTTATTAATAAAAAAAAACATTTTAACGGTTTTTATTACTATTGTGTGTATAAAAATTAATAAGCGTATAAATAAATAAAAATATATGTACTTTGTTGACAATGTTTTTGTTCTTGACACTTTGTTAAAAATTCAAATATTTTGTCTTTCTTTCTAGATGTACAATGCCCAAAATGTATGTATGAAACACAATGTATGTATGAAAGTGATAAAGTTTGTACGTTAACTTTATTGAAAATACAAATAACAAATTACAATGTGCAAAAATGCCATCAAATAAAGCTCTTATTCATATCATCTGAAGTTAAGGTATTTAATAAACCAAACGGCTAATTTTTCTGACGAAACCGGTGGTAATTCATGTTGGAAGTAATTGGACAGTAAAATTTCGTTGTGGGTTTGCCACTTGCGCACCTAACATTACGTACTCAACCAACAAACCTGAATCAATCAAAATTCTAACAAGTAATAAAAATAACATTCCTGGAGGATTCCTATTGATTTCTCAAAATTCTCTATAATCAAATTAATTATTTTAAAAACTCACTCATAAACCCGTTGTTCTTGACATTAGTTTCATAAGCGTCTCGAGTGGAATCCGCAGCGTCGCCCAGCGCTGATGCATGGGCTCGCGGTACGCCCAGGACCAGTAGATCTCTGGACAGCTGCGCGGCAGTGCACGCGCACCGGTGAGCCTGGCGTAGCGTCCACCGGAGCGCTGCTGCTGCGCGCGCGCACTCCTCGCGTGACGCTAACAAAATGGTTCATTTAGTAACTTATAAGACATGGTTTTGTTTATGCATTTTAATTCCTACGTTATATTATACTTATGTATCTTTAGTACTCTTAAAGTTGAGGCTGTGAGCGCAAAATCAGTTTTGACCTAATTTTTTCATATGCTGACTTATATATATATATATATATACAAAATTTAAAACACGCCCTTTCAAGCAAAACCGGCCCATGTAACATTTCACCAACTGTTAACAGATGGCGTTACAGGAGTTCTTATACTATTCTTTTTCTATGTAAATCAATTTGAAATGCAAGCTTATGCAAACCCTACTATTTTCATATTGAAAATCATAAGTCTAGGTCATTTTTGCGCTGACGGCCTGAATTATTGTGCAATGACTACATCGTGGCAATTCTGGCACAGCATCCGTGTAGTCACAGTCACGGGATAACACTAAATAAATAGTATTAAACAGTCTTCAAAGTTTTCTTTGGGTCGCCAGATGCTCCTCCTTACACTGGTGAAACTACGTGATTTGAACACGTAACTGTAACAATTGTAACATTTCATTATCACTACAATTACAGGTATCGTGCAATTACATAGAGGCATGTCGCTATGGGGAAGAAACTTGGATGTGTGATGAGTTAACGGTAACACAAACTATGTATGTATGTATAATCACAATATGTTCCCATGCTGCGTGGGCTTCAACATATTCATGACCCACTGCTGAGTAAGATTTCTTATGACTAAGGAGGTCTAGAGCTAAGTCCACCACCGGATTAGTGGTAGGGTTACTGGCAAACCTTCGTATTGGAAGCTTTTATATATCAGACCAATGCCTTCTTCAAGGTTTAAAGATGCCACGGAAGCGTTCATTAAAGTTTCGCAGCTGTTATTTAACTTTTTTGATCACATAGGTTCTACACGAGCTACTAGGTTATGAGCGCTACGTTACTTTAGGCGATGGCTATCACCAAGTTCATAACGTCCTGCTAGGTAACTACACAATTACATATGTATCTATACATCCAATAAAACTTACATAAATTGGTGTCCTTCAGAATTTCCATGATACCGTCATCCTAAAAATAAATAGTAAATATATTAAAACTGCGGGACAAGTATTACCTTTGAAATAAAAAAAGAATCATCAAAATCGATCCACCCAGTCAAAAGTTATACGGTGAAAAAGAAAAACAAAAATATTCAATTTTACAATAACTCCAAAACTACTCGTCGCAAGCATCAGCTTTTGTTAAAAAATAATTCAAAATCGGTCCACTCAGTAAGAAGTTCTGAGGTAACATACATACATAAAAAAAATACACACGAATTCGGTAAGTCCTCCTTTTTTGAAGTCGGTAGAAAGTAATGAGCACTACTTCTATAGATAAGAGGGAAGGTTAATAAATATTAATACCTCCACAATACAGCTAAAGTTTAAAAATAATACTAATTTTATAAATTTAAAAGTTTGTGAAGATGTTTGGATTTCCTTCACGCGCTAACCGTTGACAGGATTAAAATGAAACTTGACACACAGACAGACCACATCCAGGAAATGAACATAGGATAGTTTTCATCCCAGATGTAGGTTTCCCTGGGATACCTGGCATACAGCAAGGCTACTTTTTATCAATACATGACGCGGGCGAAGCAGCGGGCAAAGGCTAGCTACGTACATGTTTTAGTTTGTCTTTTATCTAAATACGTAAGAAACCTCTAACTTAATTCCGATGTTATTAGTCCGACATCAAAGAGCGCAAAAACACTCTGAAATCTAAGAAATAACATTTATCTTCCCCCAGCCGCACAACCGTATCAACTATAGTGATGCTAAATTAGATATATATAACCGAAACAAACCAATAACAACCATTGAGAAGCCAAAATACAAAGATATCCGAAATATTTTATTTAAACTCGAAAGCGAATTAAAAATAAATTTGTCGGGAGAAAATAAAAAAAAAAATTTGACCTTGAAATAAAGTTGAAACTTAACAACCTGGAACACAGATTAAATTGATACATCGTAAATATTCGTAGTTCACAATACTTAATTATTTAATCCGCGTTTAAGACTACTAAAACTAATAACTATACCTCAAACTCCGTACCGCTACGGCGGTAAAATATTATGCTACCTGCAAAGCAAGGTGTCCCAGGAAGGATTCCATATCGGGGAAGATATTTATGCGACGAATTTTTCTTTTCGAGTTATGTGTGCTATTTTGTTGACTGTCTTCCAAACCACAGGGAATTCTAATTTGGGGGTGTGATTGTATTTCACTTATACTCGGCGCACAATCGATCTGGAATTTTATACATACATACTTGCCTAAAAATCTACTATCGAATAAATCACACATTGAATTTGCACCTAAAGTATAGCGTTTAGTATAGCGTATCCGAATACTTATCCGCATACCCATGACACGCTTGCCAAGGCACAGCACTACTAGTCACGAAATTGACAAAAGAAATCTTATAATATGTGATCATTAGTTGTAAGTAAAAGACAACTATTCCATTGTCTCTTTATATCTAGATTCATTGTAGTAATTGAATGTCAGAGAAACGTTTCTCGATGTCTAAAAATACCTTTATATAGTATTAAAATCTTTAATTCATTGTTTAACCATATATATATATATTTACAACATAATTTTTCATTTGTGATTGACTACTAATGTATACGAAATTGGGAATGACAAATGTTTCGTGAAGATTGGTAGCTCATGTCTGCTTGGGAGCCTTCAGGGTGAGAACGCGCTGTGTACTGGCTGCTGGTGGCATAACAAGCACTTGAGGTCATTTTACCTCAAACATCGCCAAAATAGTTTGTCGTAAGATTTTGCCATGAAAGATATTGATACAGAATATTATTACTAGTACGTAATGGTGGTAGGTGGTTGGGATCAACCCACAATTTTATTTTATTTTTTTTGTTTTACGACAGCAAAAAATTACTGTTTATGAAACAAATCTTTGCGATTGCTGACAGTCGGACAGACAAACGGACGTCTGATGTATATCATAAAGAGTTCTATAAAATAATGTGGATTTTCATTAATCTCAGTTTTATGTCAATAATAATATTACGTTTTCTGTTTACGTATCAATAAAATATAGTGTTTGTTTTAAATGAAATACTTGCTAGATCAGAACTGATAATTTTTATTAAGAATCACCTGTAGGTAGTTAGAAAATGATTGTTACCATACATAACTAATCG
>DWJZ01010585.1:0-10043 GCA_018249125.1 Asbolis capucinus
ATATACAAACATACACTGCAAGTTAAATAAAATTTCTAACGTTAAAGTAACCAAGTGGTTTCAGTGATACCTTCCAACTGAAGCCATCATCATCATTGCAACTCATACCTGTTTCACTAATGGGCTTAGGTCTCCTTTTACGATGCTATAGTCCAACATGTTGTCGAAATATTACAAAAATTCGAAAAAAAATTACTTACTTCATATCTCCGGATTGTGTCAATCGATTTCGATAGTTTTTTCGACATACAAAAGGGAATAACTTCTGTTTCATCCTATTAAAATTTGAGCGACATCTAACCGGTAGTTTTTGAGTAATTATCTCTGCAATATACCATACCGCGCGGGCCAGACCCGTACTCAGCGGTCTACTTTTTAAATTTATCCTTTCCAGAATATAATTGTATAATACTTTTTAGATGAATTCGTTTTGATTTAGTGAGCATTAGCCCACAGTAACTATTCGACGCGGAGGAAGTCGCGGGCGAAACCTAGTGGCCTATTCGGAAGTGGAATAAATAATGCTATAAAAAGCAATTTTTTACTAATAGTATCTCTGAGTTTTGAAACGAAACTTAACTAGATATTTTAAAACAAGGATTTTAGCCTTGATTTTGTACGTGAAGCATTATCTAGTTAATTGTTGATCGAAGGTTCAAATATAGTTTTGTATGTTTTCGCAGTACACGCGATATAAAAATGTAAGTGTCGGCGATAAAGTCGCGACGGCGTGACGGAGCAGGAGTGCAAAACAAACATCAATAAACGACGATTAAGCCATTGTACTTCATAATAATAACACTACACTAACTCTGTTTCTTTGTATATCTGGTATAATACTACACCACTACTGAACCGAACTGGAGAGTTCATAGCTCAGCCTCTTGTTTTGATTATAGGCGATCGAAAAAGTTAAGCAACAGCGGGCGCGGTCGGTAGGAGGATGGGTGACCGCTGGTTGTAAAAAAATCATGAGTTCTTTCATGATTCGGACGATACGTACAGCCGTTGTTATCAGTTGGTTTTGTTAGATAGCAATCGTTAAACCATGTTGGAAACCTTCGGTTGGCATTAATATATCCGACATGTGGGTTTGTCGCTAACCTCACCGCCAATTCGTATCGGAGCAGCGTGGTGGGGCTCGCTGTAGGTCTCCTCAGTATGAGGGGAAATTCGTGCTCATTAGTGGACTATCGCTGGGTAGGAGCCACTCATGCTATATATTTCCTAGTGATAAAATAAGTAGAGTTTAAATATGTCAATAAAACTTGACTGGATGAGTAAATTACACCTGAAGCATAAATATTTGTTCGTGTACATTTTCTGTACTTCATCTAGTTACAGTGTTGGTATAGGTGATAGAGAAAAAGCAGTTCATTTGGCATATTATCGTTGGTTTCGTAAATAATACTTTATGGAATGTAATTTAATTATTACTTTAAAACATGTCTTCTTATAATTGTAAGGTTCTTGTTACTTTTAATTAAAATAATTGTTAAACTGAGTTACTAAAATCATATTCTGGCAACATTGGCGCTAGTAATAGGATTCCGGGAGGACTGGTCACATGGGCCGAGGAGAGAGTGCGCGCGAGTTGGTCCCGAGGGGAGATAGAAGATTTTTTCGGAGACTTGCATGGCAAGCTGACAACATCAAGTTTGTTAAGATCTATAACTTATAAGGTGTACAATCTAAGTGTAGTGTATTGTTAAAAGATAAACTTTGTGTTCATGTTGGATGACGGAGTTTAATTTGCATACCCAAAATAATGCATTCAAATGTGCTATTTATAAATTATTTAAACGTAGTAGTTAAATCTTTCAGTTTGAGTTTTAATCACCAAATACGACAACCTTAATCTATGAACCGATGTCAGCTCATAGCAACCTAAATTTATAATAATTGGGTCCATTATTATTTATTTATTTTTGACATGAAAATGTAACAGAATCAGTTGCAGGATGCAGTCCTTAATATCCTTAATAGCACAGCAGATAACCCAAAATTTTTGTGTGTTCTTTCCCTTAGCGTTCTGGAGCGCTATGTATGGAGACGACGACGTACTCCCCTGCTGGCCTTACCTAAGTCTAGGACAAATGTGCTGACCAAGGCGCCTCTTACTAGAGCATTTGTTATCATTAACCAGGTGCATGACAGGCTGGATATATTTTCATGCAATTTGAGTGAGTTCGCAGAAGTGATACACTATTAATTTTGTTATTATAGTATGTATGTATAGTTAAGTATTAGATAAAGTAAATTAAGGACACTCAACAGCTTGGAGTTTGTAACCTGTAGTGGATTGGAGCTGTTTTAAATAAATAAATAAAACAAATTACGCATAAGTATAGAAGTAACTCTGTTACCCTGTAGGTATATCGGTTACATTACATACACACCTAAACCGATTATGATCAAACTTGACAACATTAAAATATATATTTTTTATATATTAAATAAATTAGTTCTTGACCACAATCTCGCCTAATGGTAAGCAGCGACGTGGTGTGGGTGGTATGGCGCACTAATTGAACAAAAGCCCATTCGTTCTTGATTTTAAATAAATTTGAAATTTTAAAAGTTTGTATGAAGGTTCGTTATCATCGGAATAAACCATGAAATTTTGCATTTTTATTTAGGCACAGTTATAAATGGATGTCTTTTCTTGTCCCTTGAATATTTCCATCAGTTTGAAAGTGAAATAAGGGATGGTGCTGAATATTTGACTAAGTAAAGTACAATTTAAAAATAACTTTTTTTGCAAAGAACATATGGATAAGGAAGCCTTAAAGAAAGAAAAATTAACATAAGCCATAACAACTTCAACACTCAGATTGATCACTAAAGCTCCAACAAGAACTAAAGGTTCAACGATACATTAGGGCAACTTCCATCACATTTAAAGATCCGTTCCCTCCAGTAGGCGACTAATGGATTAAAGAAAAACAAGCAATTTATAACAAAAGACCATTACATTAATAATTTCAAAAAGTTTCTTCCAAACTTTTATGAGATCGATCTAAAGAAAATGAAAGGACCAAAAATAAGTAAGTTAAAAAAGTTCTTAAAGATATCGGAATCAAAGAACAGAGGCTGAGTAGGGCTAATAGGTGAACTGAACATTCACGGGATAAGTCCCTTTTAATATACAGAAAAATATTAATACATAAAAATAAAAAAATAGAAGTCGCTAAGGATGAATCAGAATAACGATGGTTAATAAAGGACGGATATAAAAGACTAATCGCTACTTTTATATGGAGCAATAAATATTTGTTGAAGACTAAAACATGATACGCTTTAACGACTACTTCTTGACAACTTAAACCGCTGGACTTACGTGCCCCCCGAAGCATAAAAACGCCCGAAAATCTGAGCCACTAGCGGTCACGCACCCAATTAACAACCATGACCGCTGTTGTATATCTTGGTGATCACACAAGCGATGTGCCTACTACGAGAAGCAAGGAAAATGAGCAGATAATTAAAACTAGAGATTCTGTCTGCGGTTGAGATTCAACGGTTCAACGATTTAAAGGTTTCATCAAGCGGTTCAGAAGAAGTATATTGACAGTACTAAAGTTTTCGAACCTAAGTGAGAGTTAAATACATTAAAGAGTGTGTATTTTTAATGAATTATTTAATGTATTTCCAACGTAAAATAGATATTTGGTTTTTGCATTCCTTCGCCATATAAACATTGACTGTGCAAAATTTCATACCTACACCTTGATGATATTCATAAAACGAGTAAAATTTTTTTGCTTCAGGTTTTAGTTCTCAATTTGATTATATTAAACTAACATGCAAAATTTATAAATGGTTATATTTTTTGTTTTTGAAGAATCACGTCCTGAAGCCTGGTAACCCTAAGCTTAAGAGAAAGTGGGTTATAATGGAGGTAATTTAAATTAGCCGAGACTCACAGAAGTCCTTCAAAGGGCAATAATTAGTTCTTTGTCTGGAATTCAAATTCACTTTCGTCCCAGGAGTTGTCGTAAATCATTTAAACGATAAGCCCTACTGTGATTATTTCTTTAAAGGATGACAAATGATTATAATTTAATTTTATCTCCTCTTTTCACATCATGTAGAATGGGGTAATATATGGGCAAGATTTTAAAGCGAAGCTGTAGCACAGCGATCTAAAGTTCTCTTGATACTCTGCCATATATGGGTTGGTGTTGCCAAATGCCATCTATCAGTATTCGATTCAATGGAGAGGTTTGCTAAGAAGCTAATTGGTGACCCTAAATTTGTTGAGATCAAACTCGATAGTCTCGAGCACAGGCGCAGAGTAGCCAGCCTCTCGGTATTCTACAAGATACATTTTGGAGAGTGTGCGCTGGAATTACACGATTTAATTCCCCCATCGCCGTTCCATCCTCGAACGAGTTGACGCACGGCCGGTATCATCCCATCGTCGTAAACATTCCGTCAGTACGAACGTCGTGCTTTGCATCTTCTTTCATCATACCATGCCAGCGTGTGTCTCCGTTCAATGACAATTTAAGTATCTTCAAGTCCAAAGTATAATATATAATAAATAAATGTTTTATAAATACATATTTTTGGACAACTCACATACGGCTGTCTGTGCCCAAGCTAAGCGATAGCTTGTACTATGGTGATCAGACAACTGTTAAACACACACACATATATATATATATATACTATATGTTTAGACACATACTTATGTTGCTTTTTACACCCAGAACAAAATATCCTGCTCATTACAGAAAAGTTAGACTTGGGTAGGTATGGAACCCACAACCATCGGTGTGTAGCAGACTGATTCACTAACCACTGGAGCAACCGACCTGTAAATGTATGTATCATTTGTAACAGAATTTTACACAATTGAATACCGTGAGTCAACTAAAAAAATATTTATTCACATCTATTACAACTATAATCTATTGTAATAAACGTACAAAAACTAATGTAATGTGTTTTCGAAAAACAATATAAAATAATTAAGGAAAATAATATTCATTCACTCATTAAGTAAGTTACGTGTAACTCAATTTTGTAACACAATTATAAACACAAAGAATAATAAATCACACAAACTATAATCATGATTGGATTAACAAGCGATCTATTCAGATTTTCCTTTTAGTTTTTGTTCCCGTCAAAGTTTCCGGCAATTTGAGTATGCTCAGGATAACGAGTTCGCCACTGGCACATCTATCACGCCACGCGTTCCACGTCATCCGTCTTCGTCTACGTCGTACAGACAACGCACAGAATACACAATTATACTTACTAGTAGCCGCCTGCGGCTTCGCCCGCGTTGTAGGTAGGTTGATATATAGTAGGTGTTATTCCGGACTACATCCAGATCGATATAGTATTTTTTGCTTGAAAAATACCTATCTACCCATGCCTAAAAAACTTTCTTATTTAAAATATTATTAGTGAAATTAATCCTTCATAAATCAGCCTATCAATACGGGCTTAATAAATATTATAAATCTGAGATACACTCATATTAATTACAGGTAGTATTTTATGTGAGCCACTTATAACCCATTAATATTTTATAAGCATTTTAGTGCATAAATCTCTAGTTTATTCATTGGGTACGGACTTTCCAAAGTTTTCCTATTAGAGCATCGGCTATTTCAAAATTTCAGTAACGACAACTCAACGATATTTACATAAACATTGCACGAGGAGCTCCGGGCACTGCTCGTTTAATTCTCATTCAAGTGCACCATGAAACCTACTGTGACAACATTTATTTTACAGTCATTTCTCTAATGATACTTGATTATCTATCTTAAATATAAGACACTAAAGTTCAAATTGAAACGAAATCAGATTTACAACTGCATTATTAACATTGTAATTTAATTTTCCGCGCAAAATTCTGTTGCTGTTTTGTTGTTAAAACAATTTTCTTTGAGCCTTATTTTGTAGGGAATAGAGTCTATTTTATGATATAGTAATATACATTTAGTGATAGAACCGCAATGTTTAGTTTGTAATCGTGCTGGTAGAGACAACAGTGGCTGGTGGTGACCAGCGTGACTGTGCTTTTGACGGATTCCGAGTTTTGAAACTATTTGCATTCTAATCGCGGCCCGAGTTGGGCTAAACATGAGTTATTTTACTTTCGACAAAATATACTCGCAGCTTCTGTGATTTAGTTGGTACAATTGTAAACAATGCGAGAGGTCAACTTAATTCTGCTTTAGGTTGTAGAAGCAAATTGCTTGTTGGGTGCTTACATTTGTGACGACGTGATCTGTTGACATGTTCAATATTATTTAACTTTGTTAATTTCAGCATGAGACGAATTCATTCTTACAGATCTATTAATTATTCATACAGAGACATAAATTAGTACATCAGGTAAGGTTATAGAAATTGGCAACTTTTTTATGTTTTGTTATTAGCTGAAGTTGGATTTTTCTTGTTTTTTATTTTATTTTGGTAAAACGAAATAAATGATTCGATTTTCAATTTAGTCAAAACATTATTCCGAAATAGCCCTTCATTTAGTTTGAAAGTAAAACTTTTTGATTGATGGGAAAACAAATTTGCGTTCTTTCTAAAAAGGACTACTTACGGGTACGCACCACCGCTGTTCAGGCGTAATTGACAAATATTTCCCTTTCACTTAAATGTCTACCGCGGCCGGGAATCGATCTTGAGGCCCTTGGCTTCGCAGCCGGAGTTGCTACCTGCTCCACGGCGATGGGCATTATGAACTTGGTTATTAATTTAATTATAAATGGCCTATTGATCTAATATTTAGTAACTGACTACAAAGCTGGAGATCGTGGATTAAACACAATCAGAACAAACTTTTATGTGGAGAAATACTTGTTCTGTGTCTAGGTGTGATAAAAATATGTTATAAAAAATATATTTAAAAATATACATCTCTTTATAAGTTGTCTGATAAACCATAGCTTAGTTTGGGATCAGCCTAGACATGACTTGAGTCACTGCTTGTAATATTCCTAATGCCTGGCCTTTAAATATTGGTCGTATTTGCAATGCGATTTAGTTTAACTTTCTTATCGACTGTTACCAAAATATTGAAATTATCCATATAGCATCGTATTATTAAACTTTATTAATATGTAAAACTCGATTATGAAACACGAATGGGTATATTTAACACTGCCTACTAAGTACAACAACTGAGTATGTTTTACATATAAATATTTGTTTTTTGAGCAGTTAGTGATCATTGTTATCAGTGCCACCCTCGGCAGTGAGAATCCTATGACGATACTACAATAATGAATGAAGAAATGAAAACCTATTGCTATCGATAGCAGCCACGACTAGTTTCCGATCACGCTAATCGACAACCTATTGATACACAACACTAACCGAGGTGTCGGTTTAAAGCAATACCGCACATCTTCAAATACTCTACGATATTTAATGGCTTACCGTCCTAGATAGTTCTGGAAGCAAGACTAAGTGTATTGATACAATGTTAAGTTACATTAACAATTCAAATGGTGTTCAGAGCTACAGTGGCACGACGCGTCGGGATTGTTCGCTTCAGTTATTCCATTTACCTAGCCCAGTGGAATACTCTTAGAGTTAGTGTAATCACAGGCTTCGCGAATCTTCGATATATCATTGTGAAGTGATGGATTATGTACTAAAATCGTATTAGTAATGTATGAGGTTTTAAAATGCACTAGAAAGGTAGCCCATACATGTAGAAGGAGTACAAATATGTGACTTCTTTTTCCCGACTTTAAAAAAGGAGTTGGTATTCAATTTATATGATTTTTTTTTCTTATATAGTATCTCAGAACGTTTACTGAGTAAAACGATTTTGATTTTTTTTTCATCGAAAGCTGGTGCTTGTTAACGAAATTATTTTTCACAAGAAAGTCGTGTTTTGCGTCTGTACAGATCCTTAACAAATTATAAGGTTGTGTTTACAAAAAAATACACAACTTTTTCGCAATAAAAATGTTAATTGTACATTTTTCGACTAACTTATTGTTAACAATATGAACTTATTTCGTCAGGGAATCGCTCGCTCGCCTAACGACATTCAAGATATTGATAACTACTTACATAATAATTGACAGTTTCTGCGTTGGCTTCAATTTTCTTTTTTTTACAACTTCCTTTTAATATTTTTATTATTAATTTCATAATTGATGTATGTACTTCCTAGTGTTAACTTTTGAGTTTTGGTAGGTGAGGTCTTATGACGAAAAAAAATAGTTTTCGTTTTATCTCATTTCATTTTCAAAAAATGTTAACGAAAAAAATCATTATCCAATGCTACAATAGCCTTCTTTTACGTTTTTTAAATTAGTGATCGACCGCGATCCTACTTGATGGTAAGCAAGGATGCGATCTTAGATGGTAAAACGTACTAATTTAGCAAAAATCTATTCACTCTGGAAGTGAAGACACATAGTAATCGAACGGGAACACCGACGCGAGTAACTTATTCCAGTCCTTTGCAGTAGGTATGCGATATGTTAGCTTAACTGCACACCGTAGAAACAACTAAACTGAATACTTGAGATTTAATTATATTTCGGGTATTTGAAAATGTTTGTTATAACTGCCAAAATAGTACAACATGTACATTCAAGTATTATTTATAAATATAATGTAATTGCGTCCCCATACTGCCCGGAACAGGTGCCCAACACGAGGGTTGTTCATTCCCACTCGTTATTGTGTGGTGACTGAGGACATCTATTATTGTATCGACCGTTCGAAATGCAATCCTGCTGCCCAGACTTTGAGTTTAATTTGCTTTATATTAGAATTCTGGAGGACAGCTTTGAAATTAGAGGAAATGTAATTCGATAAATGACGCATTTGTTGGTTATATGTTATGGGAATTTACAGAAAGCATTTAGAATGTCTATCGAGTTAGTTACAAAAGTATAAGCATTTATCGTGTACCTAGATAGAATATTGAAAAAGGTTTTCCTGAACAAATGTCTTTTCTATTATAGTTCACGCCAAACGCGAATTCATAAATGTTTGGGAAAATCGTGGAAAAGCAGACGCTATATTTATCTGTAACAAATATCATTCCCATACATTCCTGAGCTAGTGTTTAGCGTGAATAATAACAGAAAAGTAATTTGTCTCAGGCAAGGTTTGTCAGGTGTCTCAAGGTTTTGGGTACCGCAATTCCTAGAAGTCAATTGGGTATTAACTGCTCACCTATCCACACACATTTTTATAGTTAGTAAAAGGATTACTTGTCTAAACAATCTCAAGGACAAAGAGAATACAATGTAGCTTCTTTGAAAACCACATTAGGCTTTTATCTGAACTTATGTCTTAATTTTAACTTTACAAATCCTTATAATGATGAATGCGAAAGTAACTCTATCTGTCTGTTACGTTTTCCTGCCCAAATTACTGAACTAATTTTAATAAAATTTAGTACAGAGGTAGAATAGAACTTAAAAGAGAACATAGGTTACTTTTTTCGCGAAGAAAGCATTAAGGGGGTTTTAATTTAATTAATATTAAATTAATTTATGCCATATAAGACAGAATAATATAAGACTTGAGTGAAATATTGTTATAGCCAGCCTATTTCTTCTTATTCTCTCATTATTTTGTTTCTGTAATAGGAGTGAGACGAAGATAGAGATACTACAATGAGCAGGACCACATACCAAATAAGACCAGCCAGAAGCTTCAAAGAAAATATTCCACCAGTCCCACAAATTCTTACTACTTGTGATCAAGCTAACATTCTGGTAATTGTCTTCTTTGAAACAATTCATCTAGTTTAGTGTAGTTGTATACTACTTTACAAATATATCATTGATATTACCTTGAATTCGACTATTTCTATTATAATTGTTATTTACCATACTATTAAATATCTTTTCGTAAAGAAACAGTCAGTGTGCCTGTAACCAATCTTCATGTCTATTAAACTTTCCTTCAAATATTGAAGTCTTCAAATATTTCATTCTAGTCCTTATCTTCGTATTTATCGTCTTAAAAACTTTTTACCTGTTAAAACAAAACTACTGCTAGTCAACACCCTCATACTTCCTATAATTGAC
>DWJZ01010586.1:0-10042 GCA_018249125.1 Asbolis capucinus
TCGATCGTTTACAATCGAAACAAACCGCCGGGTTATGAGCTTCAACAATGTATTTAGATGAAGAAAATAGGTGATCGCTAGTGATGAATCTTCTCAAGCTACATCTAGACCATACTCTATCTAACTGCTGCAGATTGATGATACAGATATTGATATGTGATACAGCTGTATGATACAGCTGTATGATGTATGATACAGCTGTATGATGTATGATACAGCTGCAGATATTGCAGATATCTAACTGCTGCGGTTTAGCGGTCAATCGAAGGGTCGGAAGTTTATATTCACCCGAAGACTTCTCTCACGGCTCTTAGAAGGCTGGAAACTACGAAATTTTTGCCACTAGCGGTCACCCATCCTCCTACCGATCGCGCCCGCTGTTGCTTAACTCGGCGGTTTACTTATTACTACATAGGCTTGGCCACATGGGCTGTATCGACATTATTTTGAAGCTAGTCTGGCTAGTTAGCACCTAGCTTGAGATAGCCGCCAAATGACAAGTCGTGTTCCAGATCGAGGCTTGAGAACCAACCATTGTTCTTGATGGAAAACACATCGATTTTGGTTTGTTTTTAGTGGTGGTGACCACTTACGATCCTATCGCTCGTCTGCTCGTTTGTCGTTGTTTCATAACAAAAACCTCTACCTGTAGGTCTTGGAATTCTGTGCCCTGTGGGTGACAGATGTGGAAAGAAAGCAGTTACCTTGATAGACTAGACGTACTAATAGGCAGTGAGGTAGGATATGGACTCCGGAAACCGCTCGCCGCCGACGATATCGGGTACATGCTTGGAGTGTGCCTGGAGGGGTACATAAATAAAGTCATCATCAATACATATAATCAATTTGTAATTGCTGTCTGTACATGGAGGACTTATGAGAGTTACTGAGAGTAAGGAACAGAACCCAAAACAATTGTTTTTAGATTTTTTTCTGTTCGTCTATTAATCTGTGTCTTTGTGCACGTAATCTCGGACACGGCTAATCATATTTTAATGCGATTTTGACTGATGTAATCGGCTAAGCTTGTCGTTGGTACAGACAATATTAATAACAATAAATATCCCCGAAAACAAACATATATCTGTCACACAAATATTTGTTCCGGCCTGGATTCTAACTCGGAGCTATTGGCTGCGCATTCGATTCATAGCTCCAAGATCCACCCAAGTCCAAGATGTCTTTTAAATAATTTAAATATCAACCTTAAATTTGCATATTCAAAATTTTACATTATTCGACGTTTTTGTCCATGTATTGTTCATAACTTAATTAGGTAGAACGATTTCGATAAACTCAGTATGTACTTGGAATAAATTAAAAAGTATAATTAAAACGAAAGACTTACCAGGAAGCTGCGACTTGTGACATCTCCGGGCTGAGCATAGGGTAGGGGTACGTACCCCCGGGGAAGGGGTACATAGGGGTCCGCGCCAAACCCGCAGCTACAATAAAAAAATATATGCATTACTCCTAATACAATATGGCATCATCAAAAGATCAGCAAATTTTAAAGTAACTTCACAATCGTGATTCGAAATTCGATTGTAACGAAAAATGCTCACGTAAAATTATTCAACTTCACACCCAATAGCCGCATAGAGATTTAGAATGACCAGAGAGCGCTATCTAGTACGCCACGAGTGAACTAAAATTTATGATAATAGTCGATACCTCAGTAGTTTAGTTACTGTTCACAAAGTTCTCACTCTTAAGAATTTTAAAGTACAGAATTGTATTCTATTACATTAAAATCAATAATTTTATTTTTATTTCACACACGTTTCTTTTATTGCTATAAAATACATTCATCTCATTCTCTCATAGGTTATTTACACACATTCTAAATTACACATACATACATCCACACACACACGCACATACACACACACTGTTTTTACAGGCACACTTATTATTTATACTATTAAAATAATGTTTTTACCATATCGTACAGAGTCAGTAATGCAATGAACATGCGTCCGAAACTTAACCCAAAAGTTGTGATGTATTTCAAACTATTAACAGTACACTCACCCAGTTTAGAATCCAGCTGGTAAGGCGGCGGGATCCCCATGTGTGCGGGCGGGGGTTGCCCCAAATCACCCCCCGGACAGAACAGCGAGAGGCTCCCCCCTGCAGGCAAGCCCATCTTCCCCGTCTGCAACAGATAACGTAGATTAGGTATAGATACATTCTGAAAATGAAAATAGGTTTATTTTCTTCTTTACGTAGGTAATAAATACACTTACGAACATAGATAAAAAAATACCTACCTATATACCTCTCTTTCGAAGTTAAGAAGTTTTGAAGAGAAAAAACGCGAAAGAAGATTTTAAGGGGTACCTAAAGCAATAAGGGCGTAACTCGTATGAGCAAATCATTCAAGGGCAACTCTTTATTGCTTTGCGTTTAAGCGGAAGACTCTTAAGAGTTACGCCGTTACTGTTTTCCGCCGTCGATATTATCCTACCCAATTTTAAGTAACTGTTACCAGTAACTGAAGCACATGACCTAACAAAGCTGTAGAAAACTGCAACAGTGGTTAACTAAGTTAACAAAAGTGACTCTCTAACCGGTCATTCATTAGAGTGGACTGAGAATGCCCCAGGGGCGATGTCCGGTGAAAGAGTGAAGTGTGTGTCTTGCGATAACGAAAGAGTTGAGGATGAGGTAAACTTAAAACGAAGGGGACGTGAGAAAGATGTTTGTGAAGTTCACAAGGACGTTAATCATCTTCATAGAATAAAAAATAAATATACTTCTTTTTCATTGGTTGGTACATCTCCGCGTGAGGATTATATGTCAAATTTTAATGTCAACATTACTATTATTAAGAGCTCTGCTAGCGAACACCCACTTAGTTGGACACGAACGGATTTATTTCTTCGAACCATCGGTCATGATCATGCCGAAAGTATAATGTGCAAATATAGAATGTATTTAATGTCCTTTTTTAATTTTCCGTCAAATATATTGAAAAATACGAGAACGCACACAGATTAGTGAAATTAACGAATCCCATTAAAAATTTGATTCGTAGAATTCGATACCATTAAAATAATCATTGACCGATAAGTTTGTCGACACTACGTTAATTGTTGAAATTATAAATAAGTATCACAATTAAGAAGAAAGATCAATCAAGGCCTACCATCAGTAATTTCATAATCTCAAAATGCTGTCAAAGTTAAAAATTAACTCAACTGTGAGAAGATAGACTCCATCGAAGCATAAGACGAAACCAAATATAATCTTTAAATGACATTCTCGATATCATTATCTGTTGATTAAGAATGTCCAGGATTTTAGCTTAAAAACGATGAAACACAAATCCTACAGGAACTTTAGACAGTTGATAACCGGACAGATTGATCGATGTACCGTCGTAGACTGACAACTGACACCTATCTTATCCCATTAGCTTATCAAGTCAATTTGAAGCCAGCACCAACGCTGAATAGGTCTTAATTTAATCTAAAATAAATTAATTATACGGATAAGTGGTATAAGAAAATAAAATAAAAAATCGGTTTGTATTAAACACTGATTGCGATAAATATCAAAGTAAAACTTACAATTGCGGTAAGGCTTAAGAATGCTAAAACTAGAAAATCTGGAGTACCTGATGTGAAAACTATTGGTGATGTAAAGAATAGAAAGTAGTCTAGCGAGGACTGAGCAACTAGCAGGACTACGAGCTACATTTGGACCAACGCGGTCCATCTTGATTTCCGCAGCTATTCATATAAATTGTAAAAGATAGGGCATATATAGTCAATTTATGTAAAATATCCAGTAGAGCAAATCAAATGAGTGCGAAGTAAATGCAATAAGTGTATTTAAAACAGAACAGTTTCTTGAAGCAAATCATTTAAGGTTAAAGTCAAGCTCTTTATGAAGCACCATCGTTATAACCACAAACAAGCAAAGTAAATCAGGTCCTCCATACTCCATCCACATAAGTGACACCCTAAAAATCTCGAGAAAAACGAATTTTATCCCCTTAGGGTTTACGGTTAAAAAAGGACAAACGGGAGACTGATATAAATATATACAGAGAATAGCGAAGCACCAACAAAAACCCGACAGGCTTTCTATGGGAAGACGACGCGTCATTAGCAAGTAAATTGGCGCCGGGCCCGTATAAATTTCGTTCTACCCTCCGTCGCCCAATTATGCAAAATGGCGTCCAACGAGGGCCATTCAGGCGCGTCGCACTTCCGAGCCGAGTGTCTCACCTCTAATTAAACAGGATCTTCTTTTCACCACTTTATTATGCGAAATAAACGACAGGATCGCAGGCGACACGTAGGCGTAAATTAATTATGGTGTTTTTACTTCAATCTGCGAATGCAGCGCTTTTTACGCTTCATGTTTCAAGCCTGACTCCAGGTGCAAATGCTTTTCATGATTCGAAGGAACTCTCTCTACTAACAGTAATAATTATTTGTATTTCTGTTTGCCTACAACTGCTTAGAACTTTCAATAAGATTCATAAGTCGAAAATTCAGAGAGTTATGACTAACTTCATACCATAAGCTATTTTTCCTACGGTATTTATCTCAGTTATTTCTTGTATTATTGATTGCCTAATTCGGCTTATCCAGAGGTTTTGAACAATAAGATTATACAGTAATATTACCCAGTTCATATTAAAAACCGTAACTCTCTTTAGAAACATAGATTCTGCTTTATCACGAAGAATTAAAGACGATACAAACGACGATTTTGCGATATATTAACAAGAAAAATATTTATATTAATATAGTAAACGTACAACCGCACAGTCCCGTAAACAAACTTAATGTTTTGTTACGTGATACAAACTAGACGTGAATTTGACAGACATATCTATCATTACAGCCAGTTATATAACAAAGGTTAAACCCTCGAATTGGTATCAATAGGTTGGGTTAATATCGATTTATATACAAAATCGTCAGACCCTAAGAATAGAACAAAAGTGAAACTTAAATATAAAAATAAACAGGCACATCAATCATCTGTTCATGGAAGTTAAACGCATAAAAATCAAGTGGTGCCACAAGCTGCTAATTACGTAGTAAAATGCAGTAATCCAGTTTTGAATAAGTGCAGCTTAATTACCAACGACGTTTTAAGTTTTTTAATTGTTCATGGAAGCGGATATAGTTGTTAGTTTTACGATGAACAAGTAATGGTGTTACGGAGTATTGCTCGGACCGTTGTGGACCTGTTGAGATTCAAGTCCAATTATTAATAGTCATCTATAAAGAAATCACGTCACGCAGATGTTGTTTCTGCAATATATTTTAATATGAATGAGCTTAATCTTTTATTATCATTTACATCCGTACAGTAATCATTGTAATTACTGCTTACCGACAAGGGATTGCAAATTTTAACACAAATTTTTAGATAGTTAATAATGTTAGTGACCGTTCTAGAAGTTACGGGGAACTAAAAACATAAGCTTCCAAGGACCTGGCATGATGATAAATAGCCTGTCTCTAATATAATCATTCATATCTAACAATCCTAATCATAACCAGTTTTAAATTACAAATCCTGTAACCCATTTAAGCAACTTAACGCTCTGACAATTTCTTCGACACTCCCCATTCGAACAGGAACTGCTTATTAAGACAATAATTACCACGAACAAAGAATCCTCACTAATTAATAATAAAACACGCACAAACAAAGCACTCCATTCACGCTCGGGACAGCTAGAATAAAAAAATAAAAAGGGAAAAAAATTACCGAAACGTTGGTCGAAAAACCTCAACATGCGAGGACGAACAAAAAGAGTCCATAGACAATGATGACAGTCGAGACGCATAATGCGGGAGCTGAGCGCGTTTTTAATTTGAAAATATTTCCATAATAAGATTTGTCTATGGCGCGACCGGCCGAAACAAAAGACGTCAGGCCGCTTTGTTCGACTGTCAGCTCATAATAATTTAAAAAATTAAATCAAACAATTACCACTGCGGCTGTCAAAGTAGGCACGGGCACGAGAGCTCCCCGGTTATTAGCTAAACAAGTTTTCTCGTTAAAACTTGCATTTTTAAAATTAGTAGGTTCGCGTCGCCTTTTCAACAGTTCGCGTGTACATTGAGGAGGTCCCTAATGAAGGCCAGGTGGAGTGGCCGGCTATTGAAGGTACGGTTGAGAGGGTAGTTATTGAAGGCGCATGAAAGAGCCGCGTGACGTCACCGCCACTCGAGCGACAAGCCCCAGTCGCTAATTGGAACTCGCGGCGATAGGACGCGAGAAATGTTCGCCTCAATCGACTAATACTTCAAAATTGAATAGGTTTGTTAACGAGCGGCCGGTTGAATGTTACGAATGGAGTCAAGGGCTCGGTTAGCGTTCTGACTACCTTCGCGTACCTTTATTATGCCATTTTTTAATTTATATTTTTCTCGTGCTTCCAGTTTGGAATTACGTTCGTCTTCGATGTAGCGAAATTTCCCTTCGAAATAGAAATTCAGATCGGAGCGGGTCTGAACCGACTCACACAAGCGCATCGTGTACACCCCTTCGGTTCACCAATGCGAACGAAGTAGGGCGTAATATCTTGAGAGTTCGCCCCCGGGGTTGTGGGCGTGGAAGTAGGATGCTGCGTTGCTATGGCGACCATGTGTAGGGGCGATCGTACACGTGTTTGCGATGGTGTGGGTGGGGGTGGCATGTTTTAGTGTGCGTTTAGGCTCGGAACGACCTTGGGAGTTGGTATCTAGATGTTGCAATCTTTTTATGTGGAACAAAGTCGCATAAAAGTCTTGACCTTGCACAAGCACTGTGTTATAAGGATCAGATTCTGTTCTGTTAATTGGCTTTAGGAACGCTTTTAGACTAACTTGAGTAAACCAATGAAATGTTGAGTAATTACTTAACAATTTGAGGATTTAGTGATATATTTGATCGTTGATGTTTCTCTACAATACATAAGTGTAGTATTAATACTAATAACAGATTTATAAATAGGCCAATCTTTTTAAGACCTTTAAAAAAATTTAATTTAAAAGCTGTCTACTAAAACATATGATCGTCTTGTGTTTTTTTGTTTGTCTATTTGCATATTTTCCTGTGCATATTATAGTTTATTTCATCTTACTATTTTTAATCTACTTTGTTTATCTTTAAGAATATTCCAAATATCTCTTATCAAAAGAAAGCCAACCAGTGAGTACTAGGGACAATCCACTTTCAGGATAACCATTGTTGAAAACCATCATAAACCGACCCTCTTGCAATACTGGTTGTCATGAAAGCGAGATATCATCTTAAATGGATAGTAAAAAATATTGTAAGCGCATAATATGTAACGTCTTTTTTAATATATTGGAACCTCAATGCTTTCTACATGCATACCATAAGATATGAAACGATTACAATACCTGAAGACTCAAAAAGAATTTTCAATAGAAAATATTTTCAGATCATTTATTAGATGCGGCGTATTGGTCCTTCGAGCCGGATGCTGCAGCCGGAACTTTATAACGAGAAATTCGAAAAGGCACCCTTATAAAAAAAAGACCATATTTTCTATTAAGATTTAAATCATATTCGGAAAAATAAGTATTTATAACTAAATCGAATCTTCCCTAACAATAGAAACAGTGTTGAACAAAGTTGATATCAAGGACAGAAAACAATAAGGGCGCAAGTATTTAGAGTAACTACGCCCTTGTTGTTCTCCGTATAAGGGCGTAACTCATGTAAGTTTCTCTAAAGAGTAACGCTCTTATTCCCATTAGAGAAACTCATAAGAATTACGCGCTTATTGTAATCCGTCGTCGGTAGGTTTTCATAGTATTACGCAGTAAATTCTGATAAAAATCTAGCTCGCCTTTCTGTTCCTTGGAGGGGTCAGAAGCATACGCAGACTAATTAATCCTTAATCGTAAATCCAATTAAATACACAGACGTTGTGAATGGTGTTCACAAACATACGTAGATAAGTAGCAAATATCTTGTTTTGTACCGAAAAACGAAAATAACAACAAAAGGGTAGCCTGAAGGTTCCAGCGCTTTCAATAAACGTTTCTTTGAAAATTCTCTGATCGTTTCCGAGAAAGCTTAATCCTGAAATATTCGAGGGCTAAATATTCAAATCCTACAAATATTGGGGAGAGGGAGACTGGGTTATTGACCTTTTGCGGTGGTACAGCGTAGGTATGGTCTACTGGGTTAGAGCGCGTGGAAGTGACAGGAACTAAATTAGCTTCGCTGTACGAATTTATGTTGTGGATATGGAGAGGAAACATTTTGTTAAAATATTAGCCGGAGTCCGCCGTTTGCAGTGAGTTCACCCGAAAAATATATATTCACACTTTTAGTCATTATTTTACCTCTTTAATTAATTTATTTACACTATGTTGCTTTAGTTTGCATTTTATATCGTTTTCCGTGTAAATATGCATATTTATCGTCTAAGTAATCACGTTCTTAATTAAAAAATAAAAAAATACCGAAAGGTTTTTCAAGTCAAATAACAAATGATAACTCGAGCAATGCTAAATACTTATTAATAAGGAAATCAGAATATTAAAAAAAAAAACGAAAAAAAAAATTCGTGGCACAGCCAATACAAAATCTAAAATAAATAAAAAAAAACAACAAAATATATCAAACCTCTTCGTTACCTTTTTCTCTACATCGTCAATTTTAATTCTATTTTCGTAAATACCAAGTGCGTTCGTCCCTGTTTGTCGGCCCTTCCAGTAGCTATATGTACATCGTCGCGGCTACGTGGAAGGGCACGCCAATTATGTTTGTGACGTTACTCGTAAATTGGAATAGACCACATCGCTACGACCGAGGTTTGGTTACGTAACACCCTGTATGTGGAAGGAGTATGCTTTTTGGCGAATCATATATCTACACTTCTGCACTAATGTTATAAAGAGGAAAGATTTTATTTTTTGTTTGTTTGAATTGAATAGGCTCCGAAACTGGACCGATTTTAAAAAATCTTTTGCCATTAGAATCCTACATTATCCCTGATGAACATACGCTATATTTAATACGAGAAAAAATAGGGATCCGTGTGAAAATTTCGACAATGTAAACCAACGTGTGATAAAAAACCCTTATATCGCGTACGCTGCGGTAATTATTGACAACAGAGCAACATGATGTGCTACAGTTTTACAGAGTACATCCTTATCTACAGGTAAGTCCACGATGCCATATGTCTGTTACAGTAATGTCACAATAACTACTTTTTTGTGATAACTGGTAATTTTTGTATGTTTGACAGTTTGTCTATCTGTAGATATACAATGGCTTTTGCGCGCGTTAATTTCAGATTTGGCTGATATGATTTTAATGCAATTCATTTATGTATAAGTAAGATAAACATTAAGTAAACATTTTATTTAACGTTTCGCAAATAAAGAAGATATAATTTAGAAACAAGACCGAAGAACAAATATTTATCTGCCACAAATATCGAAAATCGAACCCGGACCTTTTTTGCAAACAAAACCGTTATGAACTAGGCTATAAAGGAGTCGAAAATATTCCTCAGTCTTTTGTATGACAAAAATAACTAAATCGAACTCAGGAACTCGATCGAATGCCTGACACGCGAGTAACTATTCCATCAGTCTTAATTCATTGAGTTACTCACGTGACTCATTTCAATATCAGGCTATAATTGGACGATATTGGGGATGAACGAATAAAACGGCGTGATTATTCTCTCTCTCTCTCTCTTTTCAATGCCTTGGTGGAGTAACCGTACTTATTGGTATCTCCAGATGTTTAGATAAATGATCGTGATTATAAATCCTACTAATATTACAAATGTGAAAGTTTGTGACGATTTTTGAATGTTTGTGAAGATGTTTGTATGTTTGGGAAGATGTTTGTATGTTTGTGAAGATGTTTGTATGTTTGTGAAGATGTTTGTATGTTTGTGAAGATGTTTGTATGTTTGTGAAGATGTTTGTATGCTTGGGAAGATGTTTGTCTGTTTGGGAAGATGTTTGTATGTTTGTGAAGATGTTTGTATGTTTGTGAAGATGTTTGTATGTTTGTGAAGATGTTT
>DWJZ01010587.1:0-10042 GCA_018249125.1 Asbolis capucinus
ACTTTTTTTTCTCCCTGAACATGTAATTTTGCAGTAATTTATAGGGTGCCTAATACTTTTGGCCAAGGCTGTAGTTTGGAATAAGTAGCGTGTAAACCAAATTTTAAATATATTTTGTCAAACTGCAGAACTGTTACTACTATGTTGGGATTTCTGTCAGTATCAGTAGAAGTAAGTAAGGTAAGAAGTCAGTCAAATTATCATTCTGGCGACTGCGAGTTAAACTTCTTGAAAACATTACTTATCTGCGTTTAAAACAACGCAGGTCCGAAAATTGACCCTGAGGTATCCTCCTTAATGCTATACTTGGAATACACAAGCTCAGTTCGCCTCAAACGAGTATCGTTAGACGAGTCACGTGTTTGCAATAAACATTTCCACGTACGTCGAGAAATGCAGACAAGTTGATTTATGGTTTATTTTTGTTTGCCTCGCTCGATGCGGGAGTACATGTGCAAAAATTCCATTGTTGTGATGGCTGACCAATATTTATTGAAATGGTCTTGTTTTGCCCTTGCGTAATATTATTGTTGTTATGCATATATTATTTGCTAATAACTGCTCTCGTAGTTTCAGTTTAGCCAAGAACTGTAGGCGGCTTACCTCACTCACATATAGTTTGAACTTATAATTTGATGTTAAGCCAAGTTTATTATATCTAGAAATCTCTTACTTAAGTCATATAAGTCTGTCATTATCCACAAACCTAAACCTTCCACTCCCATTGAGTAATTTACATTTCCTTCACCTAAAAACTGTCGCCATAATATTCGCAGAAAAAATCCAATGGAAAGTATTTTCTCTTACACGGTATCGCCTTTATCAGTATTTTATTACGTCATTACAACGTTCATTAACTGTCCGTCATCACCAACCATCGGTTGTTGATAAAAAAAAAAAACCTAATGACGGCTAAATGACGTAACTCGATTAAGGTGATTATTACAGATTTTTACGATATGATGATAAGTTTTATAATGATGAAATGTAGCTTTTATGTTTGTTTGTTGAATTGATTGATAAAGTAACAGACGAGTAGGTTGGTATGCGGTTACCGTTGCTCGTGTACGAACACTACTGATCGAACACTACTGATGCGGCTAGCAAACCTTGAGCTGGGGCAGGAAATTTAGCTGCTGGAAAAGGGCTCAGACTAATGAAAAGTACTCTTTTCAGTTTTACTTTTTATTTGCTGTGAAAAAGTTAAAACTTCACATCTGTCCTACCTAATGGAAAGTAAAATATTGGGCGCATTAACTTAGTAAATGCCTTTTTACTCTTTGTAACTAATAAGGCGGGATAGTAATAAAATTGGAATAGCCAGGATAATAATAACAAAAACATATACATTTTTTAACAGATTCCTTAAGCGGAATTCTAAAACAAAGCAAACTGACTCTACAAGCAACTTCGCTGATTGAAACAAAATTGACGACGACAAGTAATTTAAAAATGATTGAAGTAAACCTTTCAACCCACATCATACAATATTGGACGACCGCTAGAAGGTCACGAACATACAATGGAATGCGCTAATGCAACAAATGATGGGTAGAGGCGTGGTTTGAATGATTTCGTACTGGTACATCGCGCTCGTGTTCATACGATCGTGATGAAATTTCGTATGGCTCAGGCGTCCCTTCACGCGCTTATGATACTACATTTGAATACAAATTTTCTTTACTAACTTCTTGATGATTACAAAAACGCTTAACTTAAATTTCAGTCGTTCTTCTAAAAAACACATATTCTGGTTTTCTTTGTGTTACTGTTACGTTCCCTTTGCGGTTTGTTACGTTGAAATTTTAAGTTTCTTGCACGACCACACGTAATTTTAATATGTTTTGAGATGTCATACAAGGTTCAAACGCCAAGACATTACTTAAACTCATTACTAGAATCGGATCTCCAATCACAATGTGAGGGGGTCACAATGCCAATCTGGCCAAGTGCGGATAGGTGGACTTCACACACCTTTGTATATGAAGGATGTGTGAAAGAAGATGTGCACGTGTCTTCACGATGTTTTGTTTCACCGTAACAAGTGATAATCAACTTCTGATACTTTGAAAATAAGAGGTGCATGCCACAGGGCTTAAACCTAGATCCTCCGTTGTATAGATTCCAACGTTGTTCCAACTATCGTTGTCATTGCTCCTAAGGTTATATGCCATGTGACAATCTTTTTTTGTCAAGGGGAAAGATACACTAACCTCATATGAACTCCCGGATCCCATATGAACGACTCGTGCCTCCCGGTACTACTTACATTCTTACTATGTACTAAAGGCCTAATTTTAAGTATTTAATTGGCATAGTCGAATCGGACACGTAATTGTTACCGTTTTATTAAAGGCCATTGTAACTGAAACGAATTGAAAAATTCTTTCTCTTATTATGGCGGATGCAATTATTGTATAATTGCGAATAATTAGGTGACTCGTTGACGCCGAAGCAAGAGTTGTTGCTTTTGTTCGTAACTTACATGTGGGTTTATTATAATTATATAATTTTAGTCATTATGATAATGCACTGTGGGAACTTATATTGTGTGTGGCGTGTTATTAATATTCCAGTTTACGTTTTTAAACTTAATATTTGAAACATTTCTGTCTTTTGTTAGGTTTTTAAGTATTTCGATAACCTATTACGGTTCATTAATGAGCACGGGTCTCTCCTCAAGTCTTTCTCTCTCTCATCTCCTCCTCCTTAGGAGGAGACTTAGGGTATACTTCATCATGTACCATGCGGAATGCTAAAGAGGATATAGGCCACCCAAAACCTCGGATGTTTTATGTCTCTGGATGGTGTTCTACATGGCTTAAAGACTGCTATCCGAGCTCGACTCGGAGATTTTACACCGCCTGAAGACCTCTGACAAAGCTTAACAAATGGTATCTGATAGTGACTACCGGGATCGACGGGAAGTGCCCTCCGAAACACGGAAGCATTCAAGAATCTTTTTATTATTAACAGCCGAACATCCTCCCAATTGCGTCGGCTGTTGCCTGTAGTTAGATAATTTGGACTAGATGCTTCACTTAGGTCTATGAAAGTATGACTAGTGTTTATATTTGTGTTAATAGTGACCGCCCCTGTGCCAAATTTTGCTCAGATCCGTTCAGGAGTTTTTGGTTGAAGGTGTCTATTAGAGAAATTAGTATAAAGAATATCTATCCATCCATCTTCACAAATTTTCGCATTTATGGATATTAATAGGATTACGTTAACTACGAGTATTATTGCTTTGACTACTATTTTCGTATCTTAGTCAATGGCCCCTTGACTCCACAATCTGAGGCGAGTTGTTTTCGTTTATATTAGCTACCGTTGCTCTATTCGATTCGTTTTATATGATGTACTATTCTACGCCTGTGGTTTTGCCCGCGTGGTATCTAGATATGTTGGTAAAAACTAGCCTTTTTTTTCTTCCGGACTATAATCTATCTCTGTGTAAAATTTTATTCCGAACCGTTTAGTAGGTACTTCACGCGTGAAGTAGAACAAACATCCATCTGTCAGTCTAACCATCCATCCTCACAAACATTCGCATTTATAATATTAGTTAGAGATCGACGATTGTAATGAAATGACGACCGCAAGAGTTTCATAAAAAGTTAAAAATACTTTCGCAATTCATTTTCATGTAAATGTATGTATGTTTATTGAAATTCATTTTCACCTCGTTGTATTAGTCAATCGTTATAATTTTACTCCAACAACCCGTATAGGAGCAGCGTGGTAGTATTCTGGGTTCAGGGGTCGGCAACCTGGGGACAGAGGACGCTATGCCATTGCCGCGGCGTTTCTTGTGATCCTACAGACGGCATGAAATGTGACCTGCAACAATATTCTTATGACATTTATAGTCCTCGTGTAAGAAAAGGTTGCCGAAACGTGCTCTAGGCCTCAATAGTCACGAGAAAGAGACCCGTGCAGTAGGCCATTAACGTGTTGAAGCCAAATAACGTTACTCCCTTTGTTTTTCGTTGCCATAACTCGTTGTAGTTAGTCGAAATAGGTGGTATAAGATGTGAAAACCAAATCTTAATGTATTATTATAACAACGGAAACATTAAGATACTATCGTAATTATGTGTTGTTGATAAAACGTGGAAACAATGGATGGCGTGAGTTGTCTCGTAGTTATTGACAGCAACAAGGGCAACAGCTGTGTGACGTCCCAGATTGATTACATAGCGACTATATAAGATCAGATGGAACAAAGAGAAATAGGCAGCATTAAAATGTATGCATTTGACAACATTTTTTTTTGTTTCCATACATACTAGTCCGCCCGTGGCTTTGTTTGCGTGGTATGTTGATAAAAAGTAGCATATGTGTTTGTCCAGACTGTAATCTATCTTTGTGCTAAATTTCATTCAGATCTGTTCAGTAATGTTTGCGTGACGAAGTAACAAACATGCATCCATCCTCACGAACTTATGCTTTTATAATACGAGATTCCGCCCGCGGTTTCGTCCGTGCTTTTTTGATAAAAAGTTGCCTGTGTGTTATTCCAGACTATAATCTATCTATGTGTCAAATTTCATTTAAATCCGTTCAGTAGTTTTTGCGTGAAAGAGTAACAAACATCCTTCTATATACCCATCGAATCAAACTTTCACATTTATAATATTAGTGGAATATAACGCGTATTTTTCTGTAAATTGTATTACGTGAGATTAATAGGTTGTTTCGAAGATAATGTGCAAATTTTGACAGGCCGGTTGGTCTAGTGGTTAGTGAACCTGACTACTACACAGGAGGTCGTGGGTTCGATTCCCACCCAGGTCAAACTTTTCTGATATTTATTATTATTAAATTAAATTAGAATGTATAAATACAACGTTCACATTTCGAACATGTTGTGAGCAGATTCTAAGAGTTTTTTGTGAAATCTTTAACAAGATTGTTTCGTTTGGATTTTTTATCTATTTATTATAACAGATTTTATTATCTGTTGCGAAAGCTAACTACTGGCAAAAGAAAAGGATCTAAAAAAACAATACACTTTATCGAATTTCATGCTTCTTTAAATGACGCGATTGAGGTCTTTTAACGCTGATTTTTCTATTGTTTCCATCGTGAATACAAGGCGCTTTATGTCTGGTAATAAAACTTCCATTGTGACGATACAGGGCTTATAAAACTTTGTAACTTTTAAGAAAAGATTAAGTCTAAGAAATCTGATATTAAGACAAAAAAATAGACCTGTTTTAATACCAGATTTCTATTCTGTTCTAGACTTAATACAAGGTATCTCTTCTAGTAATAGATTTGTTTAAAAAATAACTGTAATTTTATACACTGTACTCAGTGCAAATTCGATCTGTAATTTTTCCTATACAAATTTGACAAGGTTACCGTACAAACTATTTGACAAGTTTGTATAGTAAACTAATTTGACAAATTTGTATGGTGAACTTGTAAAATTTGTAATATCCAGACCGATTTTGCACCGAGTATAGATGAAGTTGCAAGCGATACAGGGTGCTTTAGATCGGGTTTCGCACCGTTTTAATGTTAGACCGCAGACAAAGTCATCTATTGTAATTGATTTTCAGCTCACGAAATAACCACACGCGCCTAAATATTGCGTTTTACTAGTTTGGTCTGCGGTTCAAGATCGCAATCAGGTTGTACAATGAAAATAGCATAATATGTTACGTTAGGTACCTCGGGAGATATGTTGAGAACCAGTTCTGAAGCTCTTTGTTTGTGTTCATGATTCTAGGTATCGGACTAATCGAATAGTGCGATTAATCGAATATGAACTATTCGAATGTGCGGAAGTGTTACTTTGGATCTGATTACGGATAAAAATATGCGCTCAAATGGATAATACAATTAAAACCACTTGTATAAAAATGTTTGTTAATTTTAGATAAGAACAATATTATTAACAGGCCGGTTGGTGTAGTGGTTAGTGAACGTGATTGCTATACCGAAGGTCGTGGGTTCGATTCCCACCCAGATCAAACGTTTCTGTGATGAACAGGAATATTTGTTTTGTCTGGAAGTAAAACATCTTTATGTATTTAAAATTATATGTTTGTTTTTCAGTTGTCTGATCTCCATAGTACAAGCTAACGCTTAGTTTGGAGACAGACGCCGTGTCTAAGTTGTCCAAAGATTTAAAAATATATATCTTTTAAACAATAACATACGTTCCGTCCTTAGTTTACTTTATATAGTTTATAAGCTCTGTATCTATTTATTTGTATCGAAACATTTCTTGTTGCACAACCATGTACGTATGTTAGCGGCCTCCTTATGTTCTTCCACCAATTCGCAATGGAGCAGCGTGGTGCAGTGTGTCCTAGTCCTCCTCAGTCACTGAATAAAGTGGAACCAAATGACATGCACTAGCTTTCGACCATAAAAATATTTTTTCGAAACATTACTAATTAAAACGTTCTGCGTTAATATAATTAGATAGAAATACAAATGAATTGAGAACCTATTTCTTTTTGAAGTTAAAAAAAAATGTGAGTAAATTTTTATTATGCGCGCACACCGTCACAAAAAACCGACACCCTGAATAACTAAGCTAATCAACGTTTTACAATTTTTCTATAATTAGTATATTTTTTCTACTATAGCACGCGATGGATTATTTATCTTATGCCAAAGAAGTTTAACTTCTTACGTGCTGTACACAGACAATTTTTGTTTAAAGTCGGCCAAAACCTAAGCTGGAGTAAAGAATAAGATGAATTAGTAGCTAAATTCTTGAGTCAGACAGCCTGGTAGGTGTTGATAATGCGCGCGCAGCCCGTCGAGACGGTACCAGCCGCGGGCAGGCACGGAGCGCCGTGCGTCGTGCGCGCATGTTCTCACAGTTTTTATTTATTACGTACGTATCTTGTTGAACTTTAGGGTTGTCGACTGGAATTGATTTAGGACAAATTAAATTTAATTTTATGAAAATATAATAAATGTGAAAAATTTGTGAGGATGGATGTTTGTTATTTCTTCACGTTAAAACCACTGAACGGATCTGAATGGAATTTGGCACAGGGATAGATTATAGTCTCGAATGCCACATAGATTACTTTTTATCAATATAAAACACAGGTGAAGCCGCGAGCGTATCCTAGTCTAATATATGAAACAAAGTCGATAATTCTTCGTCGTACTAAAGTTAGCTTTTATAGCTCAAGAAAGTATAAACCGTTTTTAATTTATTTAAATTTTTGACAGAATTCCTGAAAACAATTTGAAAATAATAAAATTCAGCATAAAAATAAACAGTTTTATCAAAACTCGAATGCCTCACTGGCAACCCTGATGTAATACATAGACAATACCAGCTTCAGCGAATAGTCTCTAAAGTTCACTTGTTCTAGCAAAATTGGTCTAATATGAGTTTTGCGTTGAATTCTAAACTTCGCTTTCGAGTATTTCCTCAAGAGTTTCTGTGAAGTTTCTTTACTATTCCTATAGGTAGAGATACGTGTAATTTATATGGTACAGAATGCTTTCTAGCATTAAGTCCCGTTTTGTACCAAAAATTTTTTTGCTCAATAAAGAATGAACGAAAAAAAAATTATTTTCGTTCTATTTATAAATATAACCTCGCTCACTAACACATACCTTATTGTACTAACAGTATCAAACTGATTCGCATAACATTCTTGTTCAAGGTGACCTTGTAACCCCGATAGCGTAGTGCGACGCTAAGCGAAAAGTCCCGGGATCGATTAAGAGTGTTCATACTTATGTGATAAATAATATTATATTTTGAATGTTTCATGTTTAAATCTTTACTACTTTCCGCCCGTGGTAGGTACGTTGGTAAAAAATAGCCGTAAAAAGTAAAATTATTACTCTAGACTTTAATCTATCTCTGTGCCAAATTTCATCCAAATCGGTTCAGTAGTTTTTGCGTGAAGGAGTAAGAAACATCCATATACATAAAATTTCGTTTCTATAATATTAGTAGAATGTATATTTCAGTTCGAAATAATCGTAGTTTACAAAAATTTATGGCATATGTGGAGATTTCATTGTGAACGTTAAAATGCGTTTAAAAACTATATTTTCTCGTACCAGCGGTTCTAACAAAGCTCCCAGTGTTAAAGGAAATAGCGCGTTACGCAAACTACAACATTGTTCCAGTGGTTTTTTGGTCGTGTCTCGATTCGTATTGTTGTAACCCGTTATAGGAACATAGCATTGTCAAAATTGTATGTATTATGGTCGCATTAGAAATTTCTAGAGTCTGGTTGTGTATTGGTAATTGGCAATATATCGTGGGTTCACTGTGTTAATGTGTTTGATAGAGGCATACTTTTTAGGGTTCCGTAGCTTAATGATAAAACGAGACCCTGTTACTAAGACTCCGCTGTCAGTCTGTCTATCATTGTATCTCATGAATTGTAATATCTTTACAGATAATTTATGTATATTTGTTGCCGTTATACAAATACGGAATAGAACAATTTACAAATATTTAATTGAGGATATCATAAAAAAACGTGCTAGTTTTTGCTGTATATTGATCACGGCAACAAGTAGCCGCTTGAAATATTCACAGAATATTTATTTATATTTTTACTTAAAAACAAATAATTGAATAAAACAAATGTTTATGGGGAGATCCCATAGAAATACATATTTTTATTTCATAAATTAAGTTACATTGGTATTATTTTTGTTACGTATACAACAGACGTGATTTTTTTGCCGTGACTACCTTATACATATTTTTATTTTATTTTATTTACGAATTGTAGTTTTTTTTTATATTATTTGGGTATCAAAACATTTTCCAGAGAATTCTGAACAAAGTTGCTAAATACATTTTTTTATTTTTTTTTATTTGTAGTTATTTTAATAATAGATGGCGCCACTATGATTTTATCTTCTGAACCACTTTTATCCATGACCCCATCTTCAGGCGTCAGTCATAAGAATCTAGTTTGAAACTCGATCAGTTTAGTTAGAAGTTTTGGATCGGCTCGACTATCTGACAGGTTGAGATAAATCTTTGGTTCAACTTTCTGGCACAGCTCCAGCGACTTGGCTTCAATTGGTTGTTTGTGGCTAAGGGATTTGAGGTCACCAAGGTTTAGTTGTCTGTTGGGTTGTGGTGACTATCGATATCGTTTTGGGTTTCCTTTGGTTTTTACTATAATTGAATTTAATAGTATACACGAATTTAAGTTTAATTATATTTGTAGTAAATTGTTTCCCAAAATTATGTTGACGTAAAGAACATAGCGGGTATCCGCTGGATTCAGAAGGCTCAGGACCAGTCAGAGTGATGTAAATTGGGGGAGGCCTATGCCCAACAGTGGACTTTGAAAGGCTGATAGATAGATGTTTCCCAAATAAAATATAAAACGAAATAAATCGTTCTGAGTAATAAAATTAACTAAGTCGATCAGTGCGATTGACACACACACCCTTCCGATTTTTGATAGGATTAAAGATGGTTTTTTTTACCTTGTGTAATGTTTCTCACCATGGAATAAAATTAAAATCTTTCAATTTGTAGACTGTTTTAAAATCTAGCAGAACCTTCTTTTCAATACTGGGCGATGAGTATTTTTTGTAAGAAGGGGTGTTTATTCAAGTTTCCTTCGCGTTTTTAATGAGAATTTTCTACTTGTACATAATAAGTATAGCATTGCATTAAGAAAGACAGGTGCCAATTAAAATTGACTAATGACAGTGAACAGTTCTAAATTATGACTTATTGCAATAACAGCCGATTTCATATTTAACCGATGCAATCGGATGTTAGTCATGTGGGAAATGGTTTATGAGTTAGTGGATACAACTGTAAGTGTAATAAAAATATGCAGGTTAACTTGTTTCACTTATTCCTAGCCCGTTTGTAGCTCGGGGGCTTCATTCGATTGTGAGCGAAAAAGTAAAGTAACAGCGGGCGCGGTCAGTAGGTGGATGGGTTACCGCTAAAGGCAACAGGAATTAATGAACGCGTCCGTGCCTCGGAGGACACGAGGCTCCAGATGTTATCGTTAGATTTGATTCGGGGGTTTCCGGGGGGCACAAAAACCTCCGACTCTTT
>DWJZ01010588.1:0-10039 GCA_018249125.1 Asbolis capucinus
TATTTGAATTTAATATTTTTTAAACTTTATACGCTTTTAAAAAAAGAAGTTCACAATTCAACAGATTATTATGCGGTATATAAAAATAACTTTTTACTGAGAGAATGAATGAGAATGACTTCATTTATTCTTATTCGAATTTTTATTCGAAAGCTAATCTTGTCGTGTGGTCCCATTAAAATTTGAACGGTATCTGATGAGCTGAGTTTGAGTTATTCCCAATTATAAGTAGGTACTTTATATAGGACTAGGAATATGTTCTCTGTTTATTACTTGTCGATAAAATTTGATGCTGTGATTGTTTTTCAATGATATGATGTTCAGTGGTTTCAGAGTTGCTATGCGAACTTATTTTGCCACAGGAACAAAGCAGTTTTCTGGAATAAAAAGTATCCTATATCCGTTGACCTTACGTAAGCCACAAACATGCTAAATTTCATCTAAATTGGTATATTGGTTTCGGATTTGCATTACTAATTTAAACCGGTTATCCTGTGAGAACTAAGTCATTTTCTGAAATAAAACATATATTATCCTATAAAAAATTTCGGGTTTTCAACTACGACTATGCCAAGTTTCATCTAAATCTGTCCAGTGATGTTTGCGTAAAGCTCGAACAGGACAAACAATAAAAAAAACAAGACAAAGAGTAAATCCAAAAAAAATTGTTTTGGTCTCTATAACTATAAGAAAGCCTTCCTGAATCAAAATTTTCAAAACATACTTAATGTGCAGAATTGACCTCGTTACAATTTTATTATTAGTATAAATTACAATCATTGTTGAAGTGAATTCCAAAATCTTCATTGTGACAATCTTCACACACCACTCTCGAGCAGCAGAAATCCAAATCCAGCATCTGTGCCTCACATCACCATGTGGTTAGCGCAGTTTTCGCATCGTGCTAATTTTTTGCGAACTGACGTAAAACCTTATTAATTCAAATTAAATTTATTCACTAACTAATTGGAAACGATTTTTCATGTTTTTATCTCTGAAATAAATTGTCTGAATGTTTGAAATTATTGTTATTTTTTGCTGTAATTCTGTACTGTGTTTTGACTCGGTTAATTGTACCTACTTACGGTAAAAACTCTGTGAATGATAATTACAACGTAAAATGTGTTATTTAATATTATTATATTAAAGATTCTTATAGCCTCTTTGATAATAACATATCAGAAAGATGTGATTTCATTCAAGCCTTTACCCACATTCCCTTTGAAATACAGACACAGTTGTGATTATTTCAAACTAGTATCTGAGACAAAACATTTCAGACATTGAACCTAGGAATCTTGGCCTGTCAGTCAGTATCAATTGAAAATCTAAGGCCGTCAATGATTTATTAACTTTTATATTACAGACATCGAACCAGGATTCTGGCCTAGATCAACATGATCCCCAATTTATAATTAATATTAATAACAATAAATAAACTTTTCTTAACAATTACTGTTATTTATTTTGTTCACTGTTATTATATTTGTCCTTGTTTACTTGTATGTTTTGGTGTGCAATAAATTATTATTATTACTGTTGTAAAAAAACCTATTTAAAATTTACATACATTTTACCATTAAAAATATGAATGCGCGAATGAATTTTTTTTTTTTCGTTTTATATGAAAAATAGCCGCAAACAGGCAGAAGAGCAATTGCAGGATATAAAGGCATGTTCATTACACAAACGAATCAGTCAAACAGACGTTAGTTTTTTTTAATTGACTGTTATTCAACATAATTAAAAAAACGAAAGTTTGTGAAGATGGACGGATATTTGTTACTCCTACGCAAAAACTACGGAACGGATCTGAATGAATTTTGGCACAGAGGTAGATTTTAGTCTGGATTAACACGTATACTGTTTGTTATATACATAGGTACGACGCAGGCGAAGCCGCGGGCGTAAACTAGTACCTAATATAAAATTTACAGGTAAATTCCATTTACAAACATTTTCTTACTAATTATAACGGTCTAGCTATAAACATTTAATAATCTTTATTTTTTACTATTGACTAGCAAGATGGGTTTATCTTTTATTATCTGTTAGTACTAGATATTTGCAGCTGCCGTTTAAGAATTCTTTTTCAATGTCAAGATAAATCTTTATTGGTTTAGTGATATTTTATATTTATGTATTTTATTTTTGTATCGTTATAGTGTATTTCTGCATTTTATATTTGTATTTATTTACAATAAACACCAGTGAAACGATAGAAGCTATGTTTTTACTCAGTTTTAAAATATTGTCGTGTAATTTGAAATTAAATTATTTTGAAACGAGTATTATTTGCTGTAATTTATGGATCGGAATATCGGTTCATCAATAAACAAATTGTAAATCGGGCCTTAGATTTAAAATACACTACGGTCTGTCTTCGGCTTTGGCAGCGTGGTGTTTTATGGATGGCTTGATTTTTTTCGAATTTTTCAACAATTATTAATTATTTATATTCTATTTAGTTTACAAAAAATCTTAACAAATCATACGCTAAATTCGTATTCTCTAAATTTGTTCGTTATTTCCTCTTTTTAAATTCAAAATTCTCAAATTAAGAATAAAGTTATCTCAAATTGTATACATTCGTGTTACCTTAAATCAAAATCTTTAGATAAAATATTAGTTTATAACAAAATGTAAAAGATTCATTCGTAATATCTAAATTCTGTCTTACTTTTCTCATTATCAAGTTCAAACTATACAAATCAAAAATAAGCTTACCGAAAAATGTATATTCGTATTCTCTAAATTCAAAAGCACCGAACCCTATCAGCCAGGTACAGCCAGATGTTAAAAAGTTATAAATCTCTCTGGCCATTGTCTGTGGCCATTTCGACCTTTTTTAACAATTAACTGGACACATGGTGTCCACGGTACAGCGGTACAGACAGCAGATGCAACGAAACCTAAGTTAGAAACACTCGGACGATGTGGATGATAAAATCTTTTTTCTATCTAAACAGTTGGTTGGTTTATATTTTATATTTAGAAAGACATAAAAAAATGAAACTAAAATATTATTCTAAAATAGGACAATTGCATAAATTTAAATTAATTTATATTTCTACATAGAAGCAATTTTTTTACGAGTACGGTACCTTATATACCGGTATAATAATTATTACATATATAATTTGTTTTTTATTTCTTTTTTTTATTTTATTTATTTAGCAATGAAACGAGTAGACGGGTCACGTAAGTGATCACCGCTGCCCGTGGACATTAGCATACCAGGGGAATCAGCAACGCGTTGCCGGCCATACATGAAATAATTTATCTACAAATAACGGCAATATAGTTAATACCAAAAATGAGTTCAAAAATTTCACTGAATGAGAGTAAGAATTTCACTGATTAATACAATTGTTTTCAATAAAATAAAAATAGTAAAATATTTAAAAAGACATTTTAAACTTAATGCAATTACAGATATTATTTTCATACACTACCGTAACTCACACGGTATATTTGGTAGCTGGAATGTAGTTAAAATTAACCATCCAATTCTTAAGATTATCTAGCGTCATTTTAATCTTTTTTATGAAATACGAGTAATTATCTATATAAACGATCTGTATGTATGTCGGGGCATTCGTAGATCGTATCTTATGTCACATTAAATTTGATTTAATTTTTGACATTTATTAGACAACTTGTAGATCCTTTTAAATAATTATAATACATTCCATTTCGTATTAACTTTCACTGTGAATTCTTAATTTTTGTATAAACTGAGTTTACAGCGGTTTGATATACCAAAACTTTAAAAGTAAAAAAAAAATTGAGGTAAAAACTAAGAAAATAAACTAAAAATCACCTGTCATATAAATGTCTGCCCCGGCCGGGGATTGAACCCGAGATTGGGTCGTTAAAACGCAGTATGAAATGGTTTTATAACTAAATATTTGTGTCGGCAAATATCTTTTTCCGGAAAATACATTTATCATATTTATGCAAATCCTATTAATATTATTAATGTAAAAGTTTGTGAGAATGGATGGATATTTCTTACTTATAACACTTTTCAACAATATACCTATCACAAAGTAAAGTTGACTTTTTGTCAATAATTTCTTTAATCACAAAAGGTCACCAACCTATGCATATAAGTTCGTCCTGACAATCAGCAGCTGTGGCATACAACCAAATCCCAAGTGATCTTTTTCCTATAGTCTTTAATTTAACTTACTAATCGTATAAGACTTGTCTATTTATTCATTGCATATCTATATATATAAAAAGCAATTTTTGTTTGTCTATAAATGGTAGATACAGCACTGATGTCTTTAACAACTTTATCAGAATTCTCTGGAAAAGCGTTTGGTACCAAAGTTGTATCGGACTCATGGTTAATGACATGAAACGAAGCAACTCGCGCCGGGTACAGCTAGTGTATTTATAAAGTCACTGTACATATATACATTATTATAATAAGCATTTTTAGAATAGACATAACTTATTTTGCTAAATACCAAGTCAAAAGGTATGTTATAGATAGGAATTCATTGAATTGGCGTAGTAACGACCAATAAATAATAGTAAATCAATAATATTGTGACCGAGCGAGCTTTGCGCTAAGCTCATAAACAAACCGAAAGCTCGAGTCGGCTAGGTCAGGTGAAGGCAGTTCTTGAGGAATTCCGTCTCCGCCAGAGTGCTTCGACCCGCTAGGGCTGTCAATTCTAGTAATATTTGACCAATTTAGTAGGAGTTTGTAGTATATTTGAAATAACGCTTCTGTATTCTTAACTAAAAATCAACATTTTTTCGCTTCGATAGATAGGTTTTGTAATTTGAATTGTTTTTAGTTATCAATTTAAATAAAAGTAAGATTTAAATAAAACAAATACTGTTCTATCTAGTTTACTAAAATAATTACATTTTAAGCGTTACGCGAGCGCGAAATCACATTGACAATAAAGTTACCAAATATAAAGTGTTGCCATGAACAGCAGATTTTCTCTCTTTAATATAAAAAATTCAATAAACTTTATTTACTTTCTTCAATATTCAACAAAATATAGATAAATTAAAAGTAATCTATTATTTATGCTACACGAATAACTTGTATAAAAATAAAAATTGTGTTGCAGAGGCAACCCTAGTGCGGGGCCGCGTCACGAGGTCTAAAGATCGGTGGGTACCATGAAAGTTTTATTGTTAATTTAAATTCTTGATATTCGTTACATGTTTTAATACAGACGAATGAAATAACGTTATAACCTTGTGTTATCTAGATACATTTGTTTAATGTAGATGTACCTACATATATAAATATATAACTACCTGCAGTCGCCACTTACCATCAGATGGGATTGGATTCAAGCGCTAACTTATTCAAGGTAAAATATATTAACTCACCTTAGTAGGATGGCCTTTATATAATGTTCTGTAAGTCTTACTTTAGTCCGTCGCCAAATGATTCGCCGTGTTCCGGCTGGGTACTTGAGAAATTGTTCTCTTTTCTCCCCGTCTTTCAGGTCTTCCGTCTGGGGACTGCCTGTTCTCTTTTCTTCCCGTCTTTCAGGTCTTCCGTCTGGGGACTGCCTGTTCTCTTTTCTCCCCGTCTTTCAGGTCTTCCGTCTGAGGACTGTCTGTTCTCTTTTCACCCTGTCTTTTAGGTCTTCCGCCTGGGGTCTGCCTGTTCTCTTTTCTCCCCGTCTTTCAGTCATACTCCTCCCCATTCTCCTTCATTGAAGTGAATCTTTCATTTTGAAGTGGTTGTTGGTGAGTTTGAGGTCAATTGCGTAGTAATGTTATTGATTCCGGATGCTTCAGCTATGTAGGTTCCGTTCTTCCCTGGTCTACCTTCTTGGCAGGCAACGCGTTAGTTCCCCAGCATGTTGTTACTGTCCATGGGGGGCGCTGATCACTTACCATCAGGTGTTTTTATCTTTTTTAAAAACATTGTTGCCAACTTTTAGCACAGATTATAAATATTAAAGTGACAATAAAGATACAATACTTTGTATTGTGTACTAATGTTACTATATTGTGTACTAATGTTGGGATTCCAACAAAGTCAACCTAGTAACCGAATCGTGTCACTTTGGCAGGGCGAATCATATGAAACTACAGGGTGTTTAAAAAGCAGGTAAAAGTTAAAATAAACTGCGCTTCGTAAACCTTTACTGGGTCAAGTTCAGAGGGGCGGAGGAGGCAGTGGCAATGAACTTTGGCCAAGGGTGAAGTTTAAACTACAGTTTACACGCAGAACAACTAACTGAGGCACTCACCGTCAATTGTTCCTTAAATCGGTTATTAGTAAATGAAAAGCTTTTGTTTTGTTGAATCATCAAAAGCTTGAGGAAAGTCAAAATTTAACAATCAACTACGAAATAAATAGCTTCTTACTCCTTATTATACAATCTGTGTATAAATGTTGTACTAAAGAACGTGTTAAGTAATCATTAATTACTCTAAGTGCGGCAGCCACACAGTAGACGTAGCATTACTTTATTTCTGTACGTCTTTTCATCTGATACTGAACGACCTTCAAGATGAAGACGTCTTTTTAACTTCTTCAAAGATTCAGAGACTTCCATACAAAAGCTGTTTGCTTTGTTGAATAGAACACGTAATGATCTGGAAGAAGTGTTACAAAGTAAACGTGCTAAGTGCGAGTTGAACTTTAACGAGAAGGGTTTGTTATGTGCAATAATTGGCCAAAGAAACTCGTGTTTGGTCTTAATTTTTTTTATTTTCCTAGCGTAACCGTGTGGGAGCGATTTCTGCTAATACGCATTTTTGAATGTGGTATATATTATAGTAAGCCGATGTACAGTTATGAAGGTACACTTAATTTCCAAAACGCATATAATTTTTGAAAATTATAGTTACAGAAACACCCACGTTCAAACCATCATGCAGTTACTGCCAACACTCAGTGCATATTCAATATGAATTTTTTTCAACTTTGACAAGATTATACAGGAAAAAATCCAGTTTTTCCGTACAAATTTGACAAGTTTGTACAGTAAAAAATCCAGTTTTTCCGTACGAATTTGCCAAGTTTCTATAGTAAAAATCCAGATCGAATTTGAGCCGATTTTATAATAATAATTTTTATTAAATCAGGTATACACCCATACATAATCAGTCAATTAACAAAAAAAAAATGCGATTACATATTTTCAGTCAGAAAGGAACAACTTTGGGTCAATAAACCATGTTAAAAGTAAACTTAAAAATATAAGATAAAGAATCGTTAATAATATAATATCAATAGATATAAATAACTATAGTAATAGCTATCGTTGGTTTTCGTCGTATTGTACGGATAACCAATGTTCTGATATTGGACTTTCTAGGTGTTCTGACAGAGTACGTAGAATGGCATTATCGAAGCTACGGACACGTACCCAGAACGCGACGTATATATGCATGTATTTTATTACAGTAAACTCAGAAACACATGGTTTTTCATATTTATTTCCGCCATTATCAAGAAATGTACGATACATCCAATCACGACATCCTGTCATCACAACACACGACAAACTTAAATAATATTTTATTATACTTCGTGATTTTGTACCGACAGGAACTGACATTAGTTTCTTTATTTACATTCTTATGTCTTTGAACTATCTGTTACAACAAATATCGTTGGGAAAGTTAATCACAAGAAAAAGATGTCTTATGAATATAACCAAAGATAATCAAAAACATCAAAGGCATCAATGATATTTTTGACAGCCCTGTTGGTTTAATGGTTAGTGAACCTGACTGCTTCTCCCGAATATGGGTTCGATTCCTACCTAGATCAAAATGTTCTGTGATGAACAGAAATGATTGTTCTGTATGTTTGGGTGTAAATATCTAGGCATATGTGGGTGTAGTATTTAAAAATATATATGTATGTTTATCACTTGTCCTACCAAAGTACAAGCTAAGGCTTAGTTTGGGGTTAGAAGGCCGTGTGTAAGTTATAATGTAGTAGTTGTCCCACTGCTGGGTAAAGGCAGCCTTTCACAAGATTTACAGGGCATAGTCCACGCTGGGTAAAATGGTAAACTTCACACACCTTTGAGAAAGTTATACCTCCCTGGGAAGTACAAGTTTTGGGACGTTTTAATGTATCGAAACAAGGGATAGTTAAATTCTTACGAGCCTACATTTTTAAAACAGAAGGGCCCGGGATTCCAAATCAAGATCTTTTTTACCGGAAAACAACGCCCAATCTATCTATGACTGCTTTCCCAATAAATAAATTGATAATACAGCTGGTACAATTAATTACGAAATTACAAACGTAAAATACAGTCAGAAACTTTATCAGTTTACTATGAAAGACTAAGCCGCTACTGTAAACGTTACGCCTATTCTTTTAATATGGCATCTTTACGAAACGGAGGTATGTATATTCAAAATTAGTGACGTTCTAAAGTATATTTAAAAATACCCCCATTTGTTTTTACTATATCAGTACAGCCAGTGCGTGGTTTAAGTTTTAATAATTTTAAACCAGGTACAAACCTATGATATCAGGTGTACAGCCAGTATGTCACTAGTGCTGTCCCATTCGCGTTCTCAACCGGTATTACGACAGCGAATATTCGCGCTCGCACGGGAGCGCCGATCGAGATCGCCCTCAAAGGTCGCGCGGTTGGAATGCGCACGAGGATTTCAGCGCCCGTCGTGACTGCATTTAACTAACGCAAAACTTTTTTGTGTTCGTATTTTAAATTAAATTGATTTGTTTTTTATTTGAATTTAGAATCTATTTATTCTTTTATTTGCAGCCTGGTTATGTCTTGTGTAATAAATAAAATGTTTCTAAATTAAATAAATTAACAAAAATGTAATGCGTTTTATTTTATTTTTATTTTCTATAATTGTAATACCTAGAAATCTATTTATTATTTTTTTCTTCGTGTCGCTTCCGAATTATTTACCAACCTTTTACTTTGGCTGGTATTCCAACTGCTGGTTGGAGATGTGAGAGCCAATTCTTGTCTTACCCAACAACGACCTAGTTTTTGGTATTTCTGATATACATGGACCGTATTGGCCATTTATCACAACGTGCCTCTACTAGTTTATCGGAACATACAAAACCATTGATAAAGGGACATATTCGAACTTTTTTTTCAAGTCAAGTGATCAGATTTATTATTGTAACCTTCTTGATTTTGACCTGTATGGAAAGATACCCAGAATTCGAGTACCGGGGCAGATATTTATGTGACAAATAATACCCGCATACTACCCACAACGTAGGAATATTTTTTTGAGGGTAGTACGACTATAATTTTCTAATGTTGATAAACGAAATAACTCTTATTAATTGAATAGTTTAACCACAGAACTTAGTTACATAACTATAAAATACCAATAACCTCAAGTTTATTTACTGCTGGAAATGTCAAAACCAATTATGTCAGGCGCGAGCGGCTACTGTTGTTATCTGAAACATTCCGTTCTATAACATGGCGGATCTTGAATTTGAATTTGGAACGGTTTCTTGTCATAGTTGATCCTTTCACTAAATGGTTAAAAAACGAAGGAGAATTCAATAATATATAGGGCGCTATATGTGCGTTCAAAAAACCATTCTAAATGAATGAATGAGGAATGAAGAATTCTTAATCCTATCCTACAAAAGTTATAAAGGTGAAAGTACTGAACGGATCTGAAAGATTTTTAGGAAAGAGACAGAGTAAAATATGGAATAGCAGACTTCATAATATAATAAATAATACTATACACACAATAATAATTACACGCACACCGTGGTGGGGAACTAGTATGGTGTAAAAGTAGCCCACACATATATACATACATATATCACTCACACCCGAGCACATATAATAAAAGAAATATAAATAATATAAATATTCTTGGACAACTCACACACGGGCATCTGATTCCAAACTAAGCGTTAGCTTGTGCTATGGCAATCAGATAACTGATAAACATACATATATACTTTTAAATACATACCATAAATAGATATTTATATTACACACACAGAACAAACATTCCTGATCATCACAGAAAAATTTGACCTGGATTCCCAACACGATTCCCA
>DWJZ01010589.1:0-10038 GCA_018249125.1 Asbolis capucinus
ATCACCATAGTACAAGCTAACGCTTAGTTTGGGTTCAGATGGCCGTGTGTGAGTTGTCCAAAGATATTTATTTATTTTATTTTAATGGTTGGCTACAAACCCATCTGATGATAAGTGGCGAAGTGGCACCGAATAATTTATATAAGGCGCATACATCATCCTGGAGCGAACACACCGACGCTGACAAAATGTATGTCCTACTTTTTCGAAATGAAAAAAGGGTGTACCGACTACGTATATTGGTTTGTGAGCTAGTAATAAAATAAAGAAAGACATAATAAATAATGCATTTTGTAATAAAATGCAGGAAGTCCAATAAAAGGTAGAAGCAGGTCTCCAGTCGGGCCTGCAGCGGTATGTATGTCAGAGGTCCCGCTGATAAGGCACGTTCATTGTATTAGTTGCAGTTAATGCTGCCAATCAGATGCTTACCGATGGTTGCAAATTATTCAATTTGACATAATGTCTCAAAAATGTACATTTAACTCTTACAATGACGCGCCTTCTAGTACTGGACCATCTATTCAGGGTAACCGAAGGTAGACAAAATGGGTTTTTACAGTTATTTAGTGCACTTTACCATCTGAGACTACAGCGCCACCATGTCGGATTGTAGTCAAGTCATGTAAAACAATACATTCGTTAATTTATAAGAGCTAAAAGTTTTTCTGTGCATGTCCCCTATAGAGGTGCCGACGATCAGCAACTATGGAGTTTGGGTCGTGGTTACTTGCGCAGGTAACAGGTAGTAAAGGTGTATAAAATAGTAATTATAAATAAAGAAAGTATCAAGGTATTTTTTTATATATTTTATAAAATAAAGAAAATCTGTTTGTCGTGGTAACTTGCTCTTTATATTTCTAAATGACGATATCTTGGCCGGGGGTACAGCGGGGTCGCAATCCAACCGTTTTAATAGGACATTCACTCAGATAACACTGATAAAAGGGAACAAGTAAGGGAGGCCGGGGTTAGCTCATACATTTTTATATTTTGGTTTGTATTGAACGTTTGTTCACCACTTACCGTCAGGTGGGATCTAAGTCAAACAATAACTTATTCTACGTAAAACAAAATACTTTTTCAAATATAATATAGTTTAGTAGCCGCTAGCTAGCATTATATTCTGTTAAATAAAACCCTCTTATTAAGAAAAATACTGTCCTAAATTAAAATTTCGACAATTTAGTATCGTTATGCTAACACTATGGTCCGCCCGCGGCTTCGCCCATATGGATAAAAAGTAGTCTATGTGTTATTCCAGAGTATGATCTATCCCTTTATCAAATTTCATTCAGTTCTATTCGGTAGTTTTTGCGTGAAAGAGTAACAAACATTCATACATCCTCACAATCTTTCACATTTATAATATTAACAGGATGTCATTCTTTTATTGGGAAAAGTTTTATGGACCAAACTCACACTGAACTCAGGAACTCGATATATACACTACACAGAGTGAAAGGGAGTTCAGTGCAGAAGGATTTTTCGTTCCATTTTGGTCCCACGTTCCTTAGAGAAAACTATTCAGTCCCTAGTAGCTGAACTCACTACTTCGTACGCGCAGGAGTTTTATCCGAGTTACTCCCGATCCCGCGGGATTTCCGGCAAGACAGACTTGTTAGTTTTATATTAATGTATTTTATAATAATCTAATTAATAGAGGGTAACCTCTATGTGTGTGCCAAATTTGATGAAAATCGGTTCGGCAGTTTTTGCGTGAAGGAGTAACGAACAAACAAACATACGAACTTGCGCATTTATAATATTAGAGGGTTGCAAAAATGACTCTCGCCACGAAGTTCTATACTTACGTTTTCTTTTCAATCTTAAACTACATTTATGCCAAGTTTTATGTAAAGCTGTCCCGTGGATTTTGCGTGAAGCTCGAACAGACATTTAATCAAAAAAAAGTTTATTCGTTTCGATATGTATCGGTAACAGAGCTTCCCTGCGTTAATTATTCAAAAAAAGTCAATGCACAATATACGGGCAAAAGTCAACTTACCCGTTACAATTTATTATTAGGATACATATACATATGTAGACGTATGTATGCATCTTAATTTTGTTGAATCTTAAATCAATCAGTTTACATGATAAACAGTGCAAAAGTGATCCTCTGGTGAGCGTTTGATATTAAAGTTGCAGATAAACATTCATACAGGAACTCGTAATATATGTATACTTTATCGTTTCAGTCTAACAGTGTTGAGGCGTCATTATTAAGAGGAATCGCTTTGTTTCAATGTTGCTACTGAACCACTGAGGTTCAACTGTACATCTGGCGTTAATTAGGAATATTATTAATTAATAATAATTGAGACAATTCACAAACACAACGTGCGATAATGTTTTGTGCCCTTAGATATAATATATCCGTAGCAGCTCTATTCCTCCAATAGATATTGATATAAAACTATACACCAACATACTATATACCAACATGTATTGTGTAACTTGCGGAGCTTTGCAGGGTACGTTCCTCTACTAGAGTTAACATCGTTTCTGTAGCGCCTGGAAAAAAATTAACTGACTAAATCTGTTTTCAATGGGTGTTTGTGTGTTTTTGTTTGAGCGAAATAATTTGGTAACTGACGCTTCCTTATTCTCGGTGCAAATTCGATCTGGTATTTTGACAATACAAAAGTTCCAGATCGAATTAGCACCGAGTATACATAGATCGTCACACCACGAGTAAGATTTTTTAATAAGTCGTAACGCATTTTCACATGATCCAAATCTGAAATTAATTGATTGGTTGGTGCGTAAGAATTTGTAAAGACTTGGTTATATTAATATAACATTATTATATTTATATTTGTCAACAACATACTGACAAATAAACGTCGACAAACGAGTGATTGAAGAAAGGAGAATCATTCCCAGAAATTGGAGGATTTATGGTTACTATCCAAGATGAGACAATAGTCATCTTACAATGGTACCATAATTCGCAGCGCGCGCATAAACGCTGATATTTTAAGAAATTCTTTATAAAGGAGCCATTGCAGACCACAGATCTATGCAGATGCTGCTCTGCGGCATAGAATATAACGATACCTTATATTACTATTATTACGATACAGACTCGCCGTATTGGGGCGGCTTAGAATACAATCCCATGCTGGTTTACCAGGGTGTCGTAAAAGGCGTACAGAAGTCAGCTGCGCAGTGGTAGGGTTTCGTGAAAGGATTATTATCATTTTGTGTAACCTGTCTGGCCAGCTATCAACCTCTTGCTTGAATCAGCGGCCAAACGATTCGTCGCGTTCCGTCGTGTTGAGAGCCAGCTCTCTTCTTCTTTTTCTCCCCGGCCCTCATCCATCATCCTCCCGTCCTGAAGTAGTGTGTTGTTGGTGTATCTGGGGTCAGTTGCTGTCGCTATTGTTCCCAGTTTCTTTAGCAATGTGCCGCTTCCCTTGTTTCTTTCTCTTCCCCGCTTATGCGTTGATTCTGATTCTTCGTTCCTGGCAGGCAACGCGTTAGTAACACCCTAGTCTGGTCTTATTAACGTCTATGGGTGGCGGTGATCACTTATCATTAGGTGACCCGTCTGCTCGTTTGCCTGCTTATCACATAGAAAAAAAAACGGGTCAATTAAGTCGGAAAAAAACCTTTGCCTTTACACTGCCTAAACCTTTGGAGTTACACAAAGATGATGTACCGCAGGATTATTTTCTTGAATAATCCGTTTATGTGGAAGCCACTATGACCAAAATTGTTTGTAAATGCACATTTTAGTATATTTACCAAACTCTTATTAAATTCATTTGATTTAGTATTTAATAAGTAAACTTTGTCGTTCACACTAAGTAATGTGGTCGAATAGTCTAAAAGTTACCACGATATGATTGAATTGAATATTATAGAGGTTCAAAGATTGTATGGAATCCGTCAATTGTGAGGTTAGACGTTTGAAATTCCATGCGAACAAATTCCATGCGAGCGAGGTCGCGAGCAAAAGCTAGTAATACATAGTTGAGTTAGGGCCACCCTGACGCATTGGGTTAAACCTGCAATGATGGATGTGATGTTTCTATGAATAAATAAAGTTGGTCTTCGACAGTCCTCCCCTCAGCCTGACCCTTAGTAACGTTCACGTTACTTAACGATCTAATTGAAATATCCAGAAATGATATTTGTTTCAGGTCCTTTGTAACCAGACCGTGTGTAATTGTGCGGGTATAAAAGGAGATCAAGGAGCCATTGGACCACCTGGAGTACAAGGAATCCAAGGGGAATATGGTCCGGATGGACCAGAGGGTCCAATGGGGCCTCCGGGAGAGCCTGGAGACTGGGGAGACCAAGGTGAACCCGGTGACCGAGGAGAAAGAGTATGTCCTTTAATAATTAGCTATGAGTACAGTATAGTAAGTAAACAGATTAATAATATGTTTCATAATTTTAGGGCCCCGAAGGTCGCCACGGTCCAAGAGGATATCAAGGCCCACAGGTACAGAGATTACTTACAAATATATTAAAGACGAGATACACACAATGCAGGTTGTGATTTCAGATACTTGTGTTTTTTTATATTCCAGGGTTCACCAGGATTGGACGGCATTGCAGGATTTCATGGATTAGATGGCTGCAATGGAGTGGATGGTATGATGGGACCGATCGGAAGACCCGGTTTCCCTGGGGACAGAGGAACACCGGGACCGCAAGGTCAAAAAGGTGAACAAGGCACAGCTGGAGAAGGAGGTGTCAATTCGAGAGGCGCAAAGGGAGATCAGGGCGTAATGGGTCAACGTGGTAAAATAGGGCTCTCTGGCCCCACGGGTTTTAGAGGTGATAGCGGGATGCCTGGCGAGAGGGGCGATCCGGTAATTAATATTTTTAGTCCTTGTAGTTTTATATTATATTATTATTTACTTCTTATTGAACTACTATTTATAAATGTAAATTTGGTATAATTTGCAAGCTATATGGGGCACCCAACTTAGAACGCCGTCTGGTACATCGGCTGTGATACAGCGGCTGAGCTTCGTGAAAAATTAACAACAAATTGCGATATCAACATCTACAATTGGTTATTTCATCTATTAGATTCTTGTTACAATGTACAGTTACAATACTATGTACAAATATGTAGAAACCATAACATCATAAATGAAAATCTGAGTTGGAGTTTTTTTACCTAATCGGGTATCTGACAATTATGTTCAGGGACCAATGGGTTTTCGAGGAGAAGCAGGTTACCGGGGAGATGCCGGGGAAGACACAGTTGGAGCACCTGGTGAAAAAGGAGATCAAGGTGAAATCGGTGAACCAGGAAGACCAGCTGAAATTATAATAGAACCCTCTCATGGAAATGCAACAGTTATAACAAAAGGCATCAAGGGAGACAAGGGGCTACGAGGAATGCGGGGGGTGAAGGGAATCAAAGGAGACATCGGCTCAGTTGGAGCCCCTGTAAGTTATATGATACAAAATGTCGATTTAAAGTATAATTCAATAGATTAACTGCGTCAAAATAGAATTAGACCTAGAGATGGTTTTTGTCAACTCATAAAATTTAAGAAAGAACGACGCAATGACATCTTATTTCAAATTAACTTATTTCAAAGTTAAAATCCTTATTTATGGCAGAATTAGGATAGAGTCTGGTAGCTACTAGCCCATGCTGACTAGTCCTAGGTTCTTGTGAGAGGCGGCAAAAGTCTGGTGCTTGATGGTAGAGCCTTGTATAATATATATAAATGTATGGTTACGTAATAATATTAATGACACTGATTATAATTACTACTTTTTATGAAAAAGGGGTACTCTGTAATACAGGTCTTCCACCCGATACAGGAGCCCTTGCGAACTATTTTAATTAATGTACATGAGAATAAACAATTTTCAATTTCAATTATTATAATAAGCTACCACCAAAAGATTACTTCAGCCAACCATCGAATAACTCAGCGTTACTAGATGGAAGCATGAATTTGGTGTGAGCGACCACTTAGCATGCTCAAAGCAATATTCACAAGCAAACTCCTTGCTAAAAGCAATATTCACGAGCAAAATTCTTTTTTGCTCAAAACAATATTCACAAGTAAAGTCCTTCTTACTCATAGCAATATTCATGAGAAAAATCCTTCTTGGTCAAAGCAATATTCACGAGCAGTGCTTTTTACTCAAAACAATATTAATGAGTAAAGTCCTTCTTACTCATAGCAATATTCATGAGCAAAATCCTTTTTGCTCGAAGCGGTATTCAAAAGCAAAATCCTTCTTACTCATAAGACTCATTAGCCATTATTTATACAAAACCCTATGCATAGACAACAACCCTAGTGACAAGCCGGCGAACCGTTTCTTTAATCAATTCAACTTGTTTGGTAAACAATGTGGTTCGTCGCGATGTGCCTAGATGGCGTTATTTTTTACGAGAACATAACAACAATAGAGAAAAAAATTGTGCTCATATTCTTTTTCAAGTGCTTCAATATAACTGAGGTATCGTATTATTTATTGCTATAAATTAAAATATTATTATTTATCATAATAAATATTACACATTAATAAATTATTAATTCACATTTTTTTTAATTTATCATGAATTTTTAAATATTAAATCTAAAAAATTATGACCATTTCTAAATTTGTCATAAACAAATTAAATAAACATTCTTTGAAAAACTAAAAAAAATATTCTCCACTAAGAAAAAATGCAACTTTAAAATTATAATTTTAAATTAATTCTTCTGATTTATTATAAAAAAATTATGATACCGAAGAAATATAACTTCTCACACGCGTAAATAAGTACACGCACCCATTGTTTTAAATTGATTACTGAACTCACGCCGATTGATCTGAATACGTACAACACTTAATACATAGAAATAATAAACAAATCGCGGATCGAATCGGTACTATTATTATTGTGTGTGTTTTTGTATGTTTGTCTGTCTTTCACGTCGAAATAGGGCGATGGTTTCACGTATTTTTATGTGGAGATAGTTGATAGTCTGGAGAGTAACATAGACTACTTTTTATCAACATTGATACCACACGGACGGACTCTAGTAGGCACATAACTGAAAACGTAAAAGTATTAAAAATACCTACATACTAATCATCATTTAAACTGTGCCTCTATTGGGCTCAGGTATCAACTCACAATGCGAGGGATAGATGTCGTAGTCGAGTTGATTTTATTCATGTTAAAAGGAGTTTAGGTTAGGTGCTTAGCGGCGTACGCTAGTGTAATAGTGTAATAACAGTATTTTCCTCCAACACTGCCTTGGACTGAAAATATTAATACCTCAATTAATCGCAGGCAAGGTGAAACAAGAGGCGACAGATGTCAGCTGCTTGGTGGTAGGCTCCCAGAGACATTACGTCATCAATATTACTACCGCCCTCTTGCTGAGTCAGTTATGACCATGGATGGTGATCACTTACCACAAGGTGACCAGTCTGCTCGTTTTCCTGCTAGTAACATCTTCCGTAATAGATGAGACTACGAAATACTACATTATCTAGTGTGTAAACAGTATTGGTGCAACGCCGACCTTTACTTTCTTAATTGATGTTATAGGGTCCCTATGGAATAAACGGCGTACAAGGGTATAAAGGTGACCAAGGTGATGAAGGCCCCCGAGGAAAGTTAGGCCCACAGGGACCTCTCGGTGTCCCGGGTCCGAAAGGTGATAAAGGAGCACCTGGATATCAAGGAAGAGATGGGGAAGATGGATTTAAAGGAAACCCTGGAGAACCTGGTAGACTGGGCATACCCGGCGAACAGGGTCTTATTGGTGAACCAGGATTGTACGATGAAAATCTAGATGAGCCGTTGTTACCTGGACCGATGGGACCTCAAGGCCCTTTAGGTTATTCAGGACCTGATGGCTTTCCCGGACCAAACGGCTCTCCGGGATTACCGGGTCCGATGGGCCAATCAGGTTTACCTGGTATACGAGGTCTTCCTGGAAGGCCAGGAAATCCAGGCACTTCGCCTAAAGGTGAACCAGGTGACGATGGTTTTAAAGGATTACCAGGTCTTCGTGGTCCACCGGGCATTACAGGACTAAGTGGACATATCGGAGCTAAAGGCTTCAAAGGCTTAACAGTAATCGGTCCAGAGGGTGAAGGGGGCATGCCTGGCTTTGACGGTTTACCTGGCATGCGAGGTGACAGAGGAGATACTGGTTCCATTGGCCCACCTGGTTTTCCCGGTCCTGGCGTATCCAGAGTAGGGCCACCGGGAGAAGACGGCCTGCCAGGATCGCCTGGTCCACTAGGTGATCGTGGAAACCCAGGCCGGCCGGGTTACCCTGGAAATAAAGGAGAACGTGGTGATGACTGTCCTTATTGTCAATCAGGTACTAAAATACAATTTCATATTGTTCGTTTTTATTCATCAAGCATAGAAGTGAAATACGGTGGCTAGGTAACAATATTAGTTCGACATTCGAATCAATAGCAATGCACTTTTATAAAAATGATTAACTACGTCCATCTCAAAACCGTCTCATACATTTATTAGTTTGTTTGTGTGTAAATAAACAATATTTATATATTGCAGTTGTGTCATAAATGGAGTAAAACATTGTACAGAGAACTATACAATTACTTCATTATATTTATATGGACTTTTTTAGGATTTGACGGACCAGATGGCCCAAAAGGTGATGACGGTTTTCCTGGACAAATGGGATTTCCAGGTTACGAAGGACTTCCTGGCCCACGAGGGTTGAAAGGTGTACAAGGTACTCCAGGTATTCCAGGCTCCCGTGGACCTAAGGGTAATAAGGGACAATTGGGAATGGCAGGACCACAGGGTCCAAAAGGAGCCGCAGGAATGGTGAGACTCCCTCCGTTATCATGGACAATAGCAGAGCGTGGACCTCGAGGGGATCCAGGTAAAGAAATACACTGTTATTTGCTTTTAAGATGTCAATTTTCTTAGTTATTGAAAAAACTACATGATTGTATCGTACTGATATTAGAATATTATGATATCCGCACCACCGGCGTAGAGACTCACAAAATAGAAATAATAACCACGTTGCCATCATAGGTCACTTACCCATAATATATGTAGATGCGAAAATTTGTGAGGATCGATGGATGGGTGTTTGTGACTCCCTCACGCAGACACTACTGGACGGATCAGAATGATATTTGAGACATAGCTAGATTATAGTCTGGCGGCTATAGGAAACTTGTTAACTATACCCAATTATTGTGATTAGTCGGGTGTCTATCATTATCGTTTAGCTGATAAACTCTCTTCTTCTTCTTTTCCATTAACATTTGTGGCACTATTCCTCTTGCCTTGATATGAACCATTACATTTCCTTATATATATTTTGCAGCATTTGCTGGAGATCAAGGCTTGCCTGGTGATGCTGGTAGGCCCGGGATGCCAGGTGACTGGGGCTTGAAGGGATTAAAAGGTCTCGCAGGCGAAGATGGCCTACCGGGCTTGCCTGGTCGAAACGGGTCTCATGGTCGGGACGGCGAGCCTGGCTTCCCAGGGGCTAATGCTAACGTACCGTACTACGTGCTACTTGGACAGAAAGGCGAACAGGGAATGAAGTATGTATTTATTTAAAACTAGAAACCGCACTAACTTCAATTCGGAAGAATGAGTTACCAGAAAAAAGACATCGATGTCGTGGACTTATCTGTATCTCTCGTTGATGTTGTGTAGTAGGTACATCACTTTGATCTATTGTTAATAATTTTCGCAACGCCCAGACCCCTAACGTTTTTGAAAATATTTATATCCTATGTTCATCATCGCTAATTTAGGAGTTCAATGGTAAAAGAATTTTTCGAATAGGCCCAATAGTTTTAGAGCCTATTCTCCTATAACGAACACACAGTCAAATCATTCTTTATTATATTAGTATAGATGTCTCAGGCCAATAAAGAAGTATAGACGGCACCATTCGCCCGAAATTTGAAGCACGTAATATGAAGCGGTCATAGCCTAATGGTTAAGAATTCGGGCTCCTACTTGGGGAGTCCGGGTTCGCATCCCAGGGCCCGCCTGACTTTTCGGAGTTATGTGCGTTTTAAGCATTTAAA
>DWJZ01010590.1:0-10038 GCA_018249125.1 Asbolis capucinus
TCTAACAAAGCCGATGACTTGTAGATTGTAATTGTCTACCAAGACTTTAGGTGATGCCGCGTATTGCTTATGGATTTTAAATCCGTAACCAATTTTAAGGCATATTAATAAGAATGTATGAATATAGTGTATGTAATCTTTCTGACTTCATCAAGTGGGCTCGATGTTCCTATGATGTAAAAAAACATTTTGACTTTGTCTGTGACTAAGTTTAGTCGTACTCAGCCTTTTGATACGAGTAAATACGTCACTGTTGGTTCCCAAAATTAAAATTACTTAACTTACTGTCTTACCTAAAAATGCATATACCCATGTGACATTCTAATCCATGTATATAGTTATCCATCGGAAATGAAATGCTCGGGTCGTCCATGAGGTAATATTTCTGCTCGTCGTGGTAGTGCAGGAATCCTAGGAATACGAAGGATCTGTCCTTGCAGTACGGCGCTAGTCCCCGGCCCATGTTATAGATGTCGCTGTACAGTTCTGAGTAGAACAGGTAGACGTTCTTTCCGCAGTAGAATTCTTTAAGAAAGTTTACGGTCAATTTTATCGCTATGTAACTACTAAGAACTATCTATCGGTTTGAATTATCTTTCCGGAAAGGCATTATTTTGGGACCTGCACAATCCACTTATTTACGAGAAAGTTGCGTGTCTATTATGAATTATCGCTTGCTTCGATAAGCAAAACGTAGTGAGGTAACGTGCAGGTTACTTACCAGTTTTCGATAAAATTCTCAAGTGCACCTAGTTTACAAAACTACTGCTGGCTAACTTCTAAAATCTATCTATCTAAAATTAATATAACTGTTTAATATATAAAAAAACATTATGGGGAAAAAATAAACAAGCCAGTTTATATAAAAAAGAAGGAAGGCTTTCATAATTGGCTGTTGACGTGTCAGTGAATCCGGTGATAAAAACGAGTTGAAAATGAACACATTTAACTTGAAATTGAACACATAGTAAACATACTATTTTTGATATTTTATAGAAATTATATTTGACTAGTTTCCGTCCGCTAATTCGCCGCGTTGTAGATGCGCTGATAAAAGGTCTATTCCTAGCTATGTGATTTCAGACTGTAATGTAACACTGTGCTAAATTTCATTCAGATCTGTTCAGTAGTTTTTGCATGAAGGAGTAACAAATATCTATCCATCCACCCTCACAAACATTCGCATTTATAATATTAATAGGATTTACAGTATACGTGGTCTAATTTAAGTTAGGGAATTATCATTTTGATACCACTACTCAAATAGAACTCCATGGGTACTGGGCCCCCGGTATATGTTGCTTTCCGTTCTGCAGCAATAGAATTATGGTTCTCATACATGGTCATCATGTTATCCAGGACATCGTCTAATGTGATGAGAAGGACCTTGGAATATGAAAGAATAAATAAAAAAATATATTATTAACAAATTATTAAAAAGAATTGATTCAAAGCGAATCTCTTGTAGGTTTATTTGAATTGTATTTGATTGGCTATGGGATTTGTGGGCAACCAGTGGATTGGATAGAAACATGAAATACACTGCGCAAGTTACACAATCTGAGGCCCGTAGCAAATTCAACGGCAAATTTATTTACATAAATAAATAACGGACATGGTCAACATTAATATTGTGTCTATTTTAGGTATGCATGTAATTTTTAATAGCATATAATAAATGTTTAATAAAATTATAGTTTAATGCAAACAAAATATTATTAGTATAAATATGGTATTTGGTAGTAACTGTAATGGACATTAAGAATTATTTATTTTAAATTCATATTTTTGAATTGAATTTTAAAATGGTTTGGTCATTTCTGAGGTCATAACCTCTCAGGCCGGGGTCCCGTGGCATTTTCCCAGCCTTGCCACCTTCTTGTTATGCTACTGGCTTGTGGCAAGATGCCGTACTGTAAAAGTTTCTATGAAGAGTAGGTATATAATCTAACTATACCTTTAATTCTTGAATATGTAGCTTTATGAATCGTCCCAGATGATCTGTAGCTATGTGGACTCGTTCGTTGATCAAGTACTGTAAACGTTTTTAATTAGATACATATTACAAAAAGCAGCATATATTCTTCATTTTAAATGCGACGATGTCATTTATTTATTTATTTGTCAAGAAATTGCTTACAGTATATATAACCAAGCACAACTGTGAATAAATTTACATGACTATTGTTGAGCACTTTACATAATAAATAATTATTGTTATAAATAATCAATTAACTTTATTTCTCTGCAATACTACTGCCAGTAGTTTATACAATCCAGGTATCGTATCATTCTGGTACGCAACTTACAGGTTTTTTGACTTATACATTTTTTGTATCTGCAGATGTTGTATTGATTTTTCACTTCAAAAAAGAGGTTTCAATTCGTCTTCAAATTTACACTCAAGACATTACACTCAAGTGTAAACAAAGCTGCAGGTAATTGAGTGATTATCGTGGTTCCAGTTTATCTTCAGCGTCATCCAGTACTTTTTGAGTTTCCCTAATAATAGTCGATTTTTTTTAAATGACAAAAAAAATATTATTTCATTAACTATATTTTTATATCAAGTACTTATTTATTTTTTATATTTTGTACTACACTTGTTTTATAAATTGGTTTTATTTCTTACTTTTGTATAATCTCTTCTGTAACGTCGTACACACACACAGGCACATACATAGTTTATTTTATCTGATCGTACCTGGTCCTCAGCAGTCTTGATCCTCAACATTTCGTTCTGGTACAGCCAGAGGTTGTCCAATTTATCCGTGGGGTCGTGACCGTAGATCTCGAACGCATCGATGATCATTGCAAGTGTTAAGTTTTCGTTGGGACCCATACAGCACGGGTGGTTTCTGATATTGTAGGGCAACTGGACGGTAAATAACAGTTAATTCTACTAATATTATAAACGCGTATGTTTGTTCGGATGGATGTTTGTTACTTCTTCACGCAAAAACTACTGAACGAATCTGAATGAAATTCGGTACAGATACGAGTATAATATAATAGTTTGAACTAACACAGACTCATTTTTATCAGCATACCACGCAGGCAAAGCCGCGTGCGGACCCTATAAAGTATATGAGGGCCTATTTATTTCTATATAAATTCATGCTCAGCTTGAACAAGTCCTCTTTCACTCTACAGTCGTTGTGCATTACACACGCTGTCTCGCCAGCCGTACTTTTTTTGCAGTGATTTATTTCAAGACCCTTATTTGCAAAAGTCTAGCAGATATTAAGTTATGAGATTGAGAAAAATGCTGATCTGCTAACAAGAGACTAAATTAAAAAAAATTAAAGCTTTCGCCAATTAAAATATCTTTCATTAAATTACTTACCGTTATCCGTACCCAAGTGATGCATAGTGTGAGTAGTACGCATGCTCGAAGGAAGGCCTCCATCTTACCAACATGGCGGCAAAATAAAGCCTGCACTTTACACGTGACCAAACCAATTAGTTTACAAATTGCCAATTATGCTATCACTAAAACAAGAGACTTATTTTTATATTGTTAACAGCCATTTCTTAAAAGTAGGTATACATTGAACGCAGTTTTTTTATTGGCAGTTATTCGAAATTCAAATTGTTTTTTTTAAATCGAGGTTTCGTCTAAGAAACCGAACAAATATGTATTTATTATCTACCTTCTGTGGGTATTTTTTTACATATTTTTATTAATGTAGGTAGATCCTTTACGTATGAAACTTTTACGTTTATCAATATCCTTCTATCGAAGAGGGGACCAACGACTTTACGTGCTCCTTAAGGCACGGAAGCGCTCATTAAATTTATTGCCACGTGGCACTCAACCACTGTTCGTTGGCATCCGTCTGCTTACTCGCTTACTCGTTGACTTATGACCGATATAAGCGACGAGCAGAAAGAAATCCGTACAAATAAATTCAAACAATTCCGGATTAACATTTTATATTCTTTAAAATACACACCTAGAATCCATACCATCACAATACATGCGTAACCATTACGTTTATAAAACATTATTGCACGTGGATACAAGACTAAATACATCTTGGTTATAAGCCATTCAACATAATACTAGAACTTTCGAACGACAAACAAGCTTAAATTTATTTATACATCTACCTTTGGAAGCCCTTTCAAAATGGAAGACATTAGAGTACTTTTTGTTTTGTTGGTACATAGATAAGCAAGTACACAGTGTGACGCAGTGGCTTCGTTTCTGCTTATCCGCATTGGAGAAGCACGGTGGAGTATGCTATAGGGATCCTCTTATCTCCTCAGAGACCCGTGCTCAATAGTGGGCTATAGAAGTGTTGAAGCTAGCCAGGATTCGTTTAAGGATCGGCAATAGAATGCGGCCCGTAAGCCGTTGCGATGTGGCCTACAAAAACCCTTCTACGACGTAACTTGGGGTTTCTTGCGATCCGACAACCATACATAAAATGTCGCCCGCGCCAATAACTTTATAACATTTGTGGCCCTTATAAAACAAAAGATTATTGACCAGTGGTTTATTGCTGCTCACCACGCTGCTCCACTGTAATCATCACTGATTATGAACACAGTATTTATATATATTAGTTGGTAATCACTGTGTATATAATAACTGCGTTTTTATGTTAAAATTTTTGTTAATGTCATATTTGACGGTTTATTTTTAAGACGCTAATGAGGGCGTATTACGACACATTAATACTAATTTTGATGGTTGTTTGAAGAGCGATTAACATGTGTTCCAAGTACCATAAAATTCATAGAAATTTTTAGTAATGCTAAGCCGCTAGAGTATTCGTAGAAAGATTTCGTAGCACCTTAAAAATATACACATTAACAAAATAATTTAATTTCTGGTATAATGTTTTTCTTTTATCTTCTTGTTAATGTATATTTCTTTTAAGTAACAATATTTTAAACAACAATATTAGGGACGCAGTATTTACAAGCTTTTATCTAATTTGCAGTGTATGTTTGTATATTAGTATGTTAAGTATATTTACTTCTTTGTTTGTTACGGGTCAAATCTTCCAAGCTTATTCCTCTTACACTACGACGTTGAAATTTTGCTGCTTCAGTTCCGATAACAATATTTTTTTATGAAAAACATGACCTGATTCTACGTTCAGGATTGGCTCCAAACAAGGGAAGTCCTCAACGGTTAACTATACAGTAATGAAATCTTGTGTATTTCTTTGTATTAGGGATCTATAATAGCTTGTGTTTTCAAACATTTTAATAGACCTTGTTATTAATTTAAAGCTAATTTCAAGCATGGCACGTGAACAACATCTTGTTAAATTCCACGCGGATTTCGTTCTCGCAGATAGTATGTAATAAACACTTAGGGATTTTGTTACATTGCTTATCTATGTACCAAAGACATATTGTAGATAAATTCCCAAAAATACATAAACATATTGCAATTCCATTATAATACCTCGTACTTATTCTAGGTAACAGGTATAATCGATTATTATAATAATATAATCAACAACATTTAGGTACTAATTTGAAAGTTTAATAACAAAATTATTAACTTTTTTGTATGAAAATTACAATTTTCTAAAGACATGATACAGGACATATAGACATATAATAGTAAATTGGAAATAATATCTGGTTGCTTTCTACAACTCTATCTCACCATAGAGTTTATATATTTTTTTATAATTTATTGAATTTAGTCACATAGTATTTCTACCGTATTTTAAATATTTCATTTGTTATATTATAACCGAGGTATACCATTAAATAAATAGATACATTTTAATATCAAATATTTAAATATCAACTAAGTGAATAAATAATGAAACGGTTATTAAAATGATTTTATAACCAAAAGTAAAAATTCAGTGTCATAAAAAAGATATTATTTTTGTCACTAAATAGGTACAACTCTGGACTCTATTTTAAAAACACGTCTTACACATATATTCATCTCTTTCCTACACCACACTAAATGTATGTTTGGGTTTTTTTACGACAGAGAAGGTTATGCGTTTCTTAGCCTCACTGTAAGCGAGACATAGACAAGGTGTTTCAGATCTGGTTTCACACTGAACGTAAAATATGAAATATATATTTTAAGATTTAATAGACACTCCCAATATGTTTTTATGAATTAGATATTTGTATATATTTTTCCTAATGTAGACAATGATTTGAGTATATTTCTATCATAATATCAAACGTTTATTTACTGCGCAATAAATAGAAATAGATATTGTATATATGTAAATATATCTGTTCAAATATTTTAGGAAATATTATGGGTGCCTCCCTGACTTTTTTTCTGTCGTAGTCGTTTGGTGAAATTAGTGAATAGTGTACATTGCTCAAATTTATTTTATATTTAAACAATTCTGAATTACCGTTTGAGATAAAATGGCGTCTGGTACGCAAATATGATAGAGTAAGAATTATACAATTTAATACAGCATGCCAGAGCGAGATGTCACTATGTTTTTTTCGTTTTTAAACAGATTAACCTCGTCGCGTTGTCCGGGACGATTTACTTATGTGTAACATACACAGACAGTTTTTATAAGTGCAGGAGTGTAGTGTAATTGTTTACATCTCTGAGTGACAGATATACATTATTTTGATTGATAATTGACTTTAAATTACAGTCAGAGTGGCACTTTTAATTTATACTTAATGATGCTTTGCTTATTGAATCTCTTAGCTAAAAAATTATTGACATAGTGTATATTTTATACTCTATGGAAGACTTCGTTGTTGAAGAGTTGCTTTAATGCAAGTATCTTGGAAGACCTGGGATACCTTAACGTAATTTGTAAATAGTAAACCTCTAATTTAGTACACTTTATATACATATACATCAAAGAACTGGAAGACACGAGTAAAATATATTAACCGAACATTATTGTCTCATCTAACATCTATCTTATTTTAATAATCACATCTGACTAGATAATCTTTGGCGGTAATAATTAGGTGCGTCGCAAAATTATGGCGACTATAAGGATAAGGATAGCCATAGATCTAAAAACAGTTCAACAATTACCTAAAACTACTGAAGTTAGAATGGCAACCCTATCTTGAAAGCTTTTATCAGGGCTGAACCGGAATCATACATTCCTATGATACCAAAAAGGACACCGAGACCCATGATGAAGTAGTCATACGCGATGGTGGTGCTTTCAAGCTGGTTCCCTTTCAGTTTGAGGTGGAAGTAAGCAGGCCATATGAAGCTCAACATAGTTCCCGTGAAGCTGCCGATAAATCCCATGAGTATAGCGAAATGGGGAATAAAAATTGCCATGAGTATTGTGAACATTATCACCCCGAGCCTCCACGCTAAGCCCCAAACTTTTAACTCGCCATCCAGAGCATAAATAGTTGGAAAAAGTGTCTTGGGTTTGCCCCTGAAAAGAGCACGTTCCAAAAGGTCACAAGCTGCATAATATGGTAGTGGATAGCTAAGTACAGCCTTGATTACCAGAAAGAAGTTGACTAATCCTTTGAAGCCTGCAGATCTCAAATTGTTTGTAATAACTTGTTGTGTATCGTTTTGAAAAGTTAAAAAGCATAAGTATCCAAAAATAGATTTGAACGCTGCAGCTGCGATGTGGGACCAATTAAGCATCCATTCGAATCTCGAGCGATCTTCCATATTTCCTTCAAGGGTAGGCAAGAAAATTTGCGAGGTATAGGAGAAAACAATGACGCCCAGACTGATGGGAAAATTTTCAAAATCCAGGCTCCATTTTACTTTTGACCATCCCCAATCTCCGATGTAAAGAATACAATAGCCCAGGACTATGGCGTTTATAATCAAATGGCTCATGGTACACCAAAACGAGAGCATGCTGACACTTTTCAATGATTTCAAAAATGCCAAAGGCAGAAGAAATATACCAATCAACATCATCCATGATCGAGTGTCAATGGAGCCATCGGGAAAAGTACCAATCATGAGATCACCGCAGACTACAACGTAAAGAATGCAAGTCATAAGGAGCTCTATAATCTGTGCCATATTCACCACTCTTGCGCCATATTTTCTGCCAAAGCACTCCTTGGCAATGCTTACGTATGAATCTCGAACGCGAACTCGTTGTCCAGAAACTGGGTCATCTTCATAGAGACATTCGACGAGGATTTTACCAGTGTAGCAGCAAATATGAGCGATCCCAATCATAGCTGCGATGGCCCAGTAGCCTCCTTGGAGCACAGCAAATGGTAGTGACACGACGAACATACCCTGGGAAATAATGGAGTTACATAAGTAATAAATTTCCAATCACCAGTTAAGGAATTTAAAGGAAGTAGAACGTATCTTACTTGAATTGCATTGGTCACGTTCCAGGCAGCTTGAAATTCATTGATTTTTGCGCCTGGTTTACCTCCTGCTTCTTCGAAGCCACCTTCTTCAGAAGAAGCGTAGAAATCAACACTCTGCATGCTCTGAGTTCTGAAAGTTATTAATAAATCAAGACAATGTATGATAATCTTCAAAATGTATTCTGGAGTTTGATTATTTTAATTAATCTTTTGTATTGAAATTATTTGTCAAATAACGCGTGATGTAATACTAAGACTACGAGAATAAGACACTTTACTAATTGTAGCGATAAACATGAATACCTAGGTGCTCCATCTTCTTGGGGAAAGGTGTTCTGGTAACTGGTGAAGGAATCTTCAGCCTGGAGTTCGCCACTCAGAAACGGATTTGTTGGGTTTGTCGACTGATATCCTGGCGATGTGGTCTCATTCATGGTCGACAACTCACAACTTTCCCCCATATTATCTGAGAAGTAAAATAGATTATGGTTTCTTGCACATTTCTAATTAAGTTTTCCTAGATATTTTATGATCTTTTTGATACCAAAACTTTTTTGTTTCTTTTACAAGATAGGCAAAAATATTAGATATATTACATACCCAGGTTAGCAAATCGCACATTTTGTGGGGGGCGCGGTGGAGCGCCAGATTTGTCAGGCATCTGTTGTCTGACCGTCTGCATCGCCACGTCAAGGGCATTCTTTAGAGGTGGTATCTTGAACCGTCCCAAATTGATCATTTTCAAATCTTTCTATATTCTTCCGTCTCCAATAATGAAGAATAAATATAATAATTTCTCACTTTCTCAACTGTTATTCCTCGAAATTGACGTAACGCGAAGACATTGATTTTTCGTAAAATTTATTAGATATCTTAACACTCAAATACTTTAACTCCACAAACACTTGATATATTCAATTTATCGACTATCTTAAACACTAATTTGGAAGACTTCGTTACACTACACTAAGTTTAACTTTTACATTATTCTACAAATGACCCTTTGGATTTTGCAGCAGCCATTTTCGCGGTTTTTACTTTGCAGTCATTGTATTCCTCCGTTTTTATAGTTATGTGGCACTGTACATCTATTTCTTGGAATAGATTATTGGTTAAATTAAGTTTTATAGGTTTTAAAACGGGAATCTTCTGTGCAATGGTTGCTCGATACTTCGTGGCGTAGGGTGGGCAAGGCTTGCGGCGCGGTGGATGTGCGCGCGGAAACGATCAATAATCACGAAGCAAATTTACTTTTTGCCGATTTTGCCTCTACAATCGGGCTTAGCCGAAACGACAATGTAGGTTGACGTTATTTTTATATAATCTTTAAAATATGTTTTTAGTGAACTGTTTTTGTAGAGGATTGAATTTCAGATAATGGACATTACTAAGGATAAAAACTCTCAAATTAATTTTGTAAGAAAAAAGTAATTATGTTTATGAAATTGCTAAAAGTTTTGTGAATTGTAATTGGTTGCTAAAAAGTTTAAACAGTTTAATAATTTAAAAACAATAAATTGCTGATCCAAGTCTTTTATTTTCGTATTTCACATTAACGTGAGTTCGTAATGTACTTCCAGAAATTTGATTAGAGCGGATACTGAAAATGTAAAAACTGAATAGATATAATTTTTTTTATTTATTTATTTATTCACAATAACACACTAACAGCAATACATACACAAATTCATGAGTACACTACATCATAAGTAAAAGGCAGGTATGTATGCCAATTATAGGCGT
>DWJZ01010591.1:0-10036 GCA_018249125.1 Asbolis capucinus
TAAATACATACTTCTATAGATATTTACACACAGACAAACAGAATAAACATTCCTTCTCATCACAGAAAAGTTTGACCTGGGTGGGAATTGAACCCACAACTTTCGGTGTAGCAGTAAGGTTCACTAAACACTAGACCAACCGGCCTGTCTAATTATCAATATTTATTTAAGTAAATATTTAAATATATATATATATATGTTTATCAGTCGTCTAATCACCATAGTACAAGCTAACGCTTAGTTTGGGGTCAGATGACCGTGTTTGAGTTGTGCAAATATATTTATTTATTTTTATTTATATACGTAGTTCAGAACGCGAACAAACTCCGGCCGCTCTTGGCGACATATCTCCCTCTACCACACTACCAAAAGAAACATAAATAAAAAGCAACACGAATCCACACTCACAATAGTTAAAAGATATTTGTTTAAATTAAAATATATATTTTCGTAATCACACAAATTTTCATGACAGTGAGCCGTTAAACCTCGCTTCACCCACCTATTTTTTACCTGAAAAAACAATAAACGGAAAAGCGAGATTAAAATATATTTCGCTGAGCGACTGAAATGCTAATTTGTTTGTAGAGCGGTGCTGTCTACAGCTTACATTGGATGCGCAAATCAGGACTAATTCTGGTGTCGCCTGTATTATGCACTAGTGACGAGTCCCGGCTTTACACGGCATTTATTTTCAACATCAACAGTAAACAATTGAAAACTCTTCAAATACTCATGATTGTTATAATTTATATGCATATTTCGTCCCAGCTGCGTCACGGTCACCGCAATACTGCGATGGCAAGAAGGAAGGAGGAATCCCTAAGAAACATCGATATATATAATAAATAAGTCTACGCCTTTGGCCTCCTCGTCGTTAATAAACTATAGCCTATGTGCCAAATTTTATTTTAATTCATTCAACAGTTAGAGCATCAAGAAAACGCAAATATCCAAACATATGAACGTGCATATCATTTCAGGGGAACTTACCATCGGGATAAAATGTATCCTGTGTTTATTTCCTGGATTCTTTTACCATAAGAAGGATGCTATCTTATCCTCAATTAACTTAAGCTATAATTCTTACTAGAAATTGCCCACGCTTCGCTTCGGAATAAGAGTACTCCAGTTGTTTCGCAGTGACCACACAAATTGTAACCTGTCATCCTGCGGGAACAAAGCCATTTCCTCAGATAAAACATAGCCTGTAACCATTTCACAGGCCGGTTGGTCTAGTGGTTAGTGAACCTGATTAATACACTGGTGGTCGTGGGTTCGAATCCCACCCAGGTCAAACTTTTCTGTGATGAGCAGGATTGTTTATTCCGTGTGTTGGTGTAATAGAAATATCTATTTAAGTATGTATTTAAAAATATATATGTATGTTTATCAGTTATCTGATCACCGTAGCACAAGCTAATGCTTAGTTTGGGTTCAGATGGCCGTGTGTGAGCTGTCCAAAGATATTTATTTATTTATTCTCGGATTTTCAACTACGACTATGCAAAATTTCATCTAAATCTGTGTGTTTTTGCGTGAAACCCGAACAGACAGATAGACAATAATAATAAAAACGGTTTTGTCTCTGTATCGATAACAAAACCTCCTTGCATCAACATATTCAAAAAATAATGTACAGAATCGACCTTGTTAGAGTTTTATTATGAGTAGTTGGTGTAGGAGTCGGAAGGGGCGTACACACGTAAAGCTACCTGCGTGGCTCAAACACGGTTACCTCACGCAATTAAAAAATAAATATTTGCCTAAGTATTTAGTGCCCAATATAAGGACAGTAAATCAAATAAAGCACTTCACTTCGTTATGAAATTGAACCAAAATTTAGCTTAAATATTTCAAGTAAGATTCGCTAGTGCACGGCGCAAGTCCACAGTTTACACAGCCGACAATCCCGGATTACAGATAGTGAGTTTCAGTGTTATCTGCGCTCAGTAGCCGCTTACTGGCGTTAAGATTAAACCCTGTCTTTAGTATATGTATAGTACACATACCTAGTATACATACCTAGTACATATATCTAGTACGCATACCTAGTACACATACCTAATACACAGAACATATATTCATTTCTGATAACAAAAGTACATAAACATTACATTAGTCTCTGCTTACGAAATGCCATATGTTGATAAAAAGTTTTTTTTTATGCGATTAACAGGCAAACGAACAGACGGGTCACCTGGTGGTAAGTAATCACCCCTGCCCATGGACATTAATAACAACAGATAGGGGTGTTACTGACGCGTTGCCTGGAAGGAAATATTCGACTCGCCTACGCGGGGAATAGCAAGCAACAAGGGACGCGGTACATTGCTTACAGCAACGATCCCAGATAGAACAACAGCATATCATTTAGGGACGGATAACAGGAGAAGAATGGGCAGGAGGATGACTGAAGGAGAGGGAGATAATGAGGAGAACTGGATCTGAAGCCAGCTGGAATATGACGAATAGTCTGGCAGCTTCTTGAAGCAAGAGAGCGGTAGCCACTTCTTAGCAGGATCTGTAACTGATACCTGACTGTACATGGAAGATACTTGGGAAAAACCATTACTGTGAGTTCCAGTAAATAACAGTACCTAAAACAACTATTTAAAGAAATTTAATCAGTTTGTCTCTATGTCTGCTTGTGTGTGTTTTGTACACTTCAGTATCTGAAACGGCTAATCCGATTCATATACTATTTGTTATATATATCGTGCTAAATTAAGAATAACATTTTTCTCAAGATGTTTTTCTTCAGTGAAGCAAATGACAATTATTTTGTAATATACAACGTTCAAATCGTAACGAAATCACCCGATTTTGTTAACCTTAAAATCCCGATTGAAGTTACAATATCGAATGCAATGTGAGTTTCAAATTTCCTCTACAATATGCTATTCCGACTATTAAACCGTTTCGATCGCATCTTAATCGTCCAAGTGTCGGATATATTTCGACACTATTACTGTCAAATTGGCCAGACAAAGATAGCGGCTTGGCCGCGAACGCGCTTCGCCAAGTTCCACGTTCTGTGCCAAGTTGTTCACAGATACATTAGCTACAGTTTCACACCCTCGCCTTATCTGAAATCTGATACCACACACGAAAGATTTTAAATGTAAATGGCTACTCACGATTTTTTATCGTTATACTCGTCTCTTTGTTATCGTTATTTTCGTACCCGTATCGTTACAAACAACTTGTTGTAGTCACACACGAAAAAATTATAGAATTACGATTACATAGACATCGCAGTGTTCTCGGCTTGTATCCCATAGGATACAATCCCATAGGATACAATCCCGTAGGATATCTTAATAAAGGATGACGATTACGGGAATCAAGCCTCGAAACGCAACCCAACTCTCCGCGTCGTTTTGGACCTAGCACCGAGCGGTCCCAAACAAATTTTTAGTTTCATTTAATTTCAATGATAGTTTAATTATGACCTTGCTATGCCAGTCTTTTTTAGACATTGAAAATGTTTACGCGACAATATTAGTTCAAAAACAGATGTCACTACTGAAACTCTTATGTCTGGGCTCAGAGTCGTCTCACTTGAAGACAGAACATCAACTTGCGCACTCTTTGAGAACTTCATAAATAAGTAAGGAGTTATTTTCTTCATCATACTTTTCTTCACTGGAGCAAGAGATAACTTACAATACGAACATGACTATAACAATTACGGGCAAGTGTGTTTGCACGCCAATAACGTTACAATATCTTAAAAGTATTAGTAGTATCCTTAGGGATACATTCACATATTCCTCGACATTTCCAGATCTGTATTTGCAGTAAATAAATTAAATACCTCCGTTTGTTTATTTGCTAACATAAGTAGAGTAGTTTAATGTAGGGACTGGAATAAGTTACCCGCGTCAGTGTTCCAATTCGATTACAATATAAATGTCTTCAAATCAAGAGTGAATAGGCTTTTTGTGAATTAGTGCGCCTCACCACCCAGGCCATACTGCTCCTTACCATCAGGCGAGATTGTGGTCAAGCACAAATTTATTGATTATAAAAAAAGTATGGTTGAACATTTGAGAGAATGACATGTAATGATTTTTACAAATGTATTGGTTAACATAATATTTATTTAATTGTTTCAAAAAGTAAGAATCACATGTATTTAGGTTTTAGCAAAAATCAAATGTATTTATTATACTTAATCACGTGAACTTCCGATAGTTGTAAAGACTCGATACTAGATGTCGTTGTATTAACAATACGTTAAGAGTTGATACTAGATGTCGCTGTGTTGGATAGAATTTCGATTTGCCCAAAATTACAAGCCTAGACTCGAGACGATAACACGCTTGTGGTTATGCAGTTAGAATCAAGTGAAATCGCTATTTAATAGTTAAAGTTAGCTACTATTAACAAGTGTAATAAATTGAAGAGTAATAAGTGTGTTTAACGACAAAATAATCCAGTCTTTGCTACCCGATGTTTAATTTCATTACAGACATGTGGTATGAAGTATTGAAATGGCAGTCCGAAGCGTCTGTCGTTGTCCATGACATCAGACAGCCACGACAGTCGCCATATTGCATTAAATATCAAATCGCCAGTTTAACCAACGGACACAGCCCTTATGAAAGTCTTCAACCAAGAATATCACAAGCAAACCCCTCTAAAAGATACTGTTAATGATGAAATAGCGTGTTCATTGTACATGTCATTGCATATACATATGTACCTAACAACAAAAAGTGTACTAAAGCGGGGCTGTTTGTCGTTTGTCGCGTGTCGCGAAATCACGGCTTAACTACAGGCCGACTAGATGCACAAACATAAACTTTTATTCAAAATAATCACATAATTTGGTATTCCGGGACTAAGCGCGATAAATCCCGAGCCATTCAGAGCATGACGCTGTACTGGAGCGGTCGTAAATAATGTTTTTATGTCACCCTCTAAAACAGTGTTTACTCTTGTATTAATAACATCATTACATCATAATATGATGCAATATATAAAAAAGATATAAGATAGTAAATCCACATTCAAAAGATTGCTTTGAGAACATTACCTCAAGCATTGCATTGATCAAATAATATACATATATGTAGATATATCTATGTACATGTATATGATATATATATGTGTGTGTAGATGTGCATAAATTTTTGATATATATATATATAAACATATATACGAGGATGGATTAAAAAGTTCGCGGCCTGATATACAAACGTGCACTTTATATTTACAATGTTACCGTCATTGGGTTTATACACACACTCTTTGCCTGTCACAGTATATAATTTTGTTACCGTAGTATTTGTGGTTTCTAAATTATAACGTGTTAAACGAGACCAACCGTGCTGTTTTTTTAAAAATGGACAATATCAAGTAACGTGTAGTGATCAAATAAAATTGTTTAAAAACGGATCAACATCGAAATGGATCAATGAATATATGAAATATATACATATATTTATTTATTATATTTATATATTTAGTAGTTATACTATTTGTGTGGCGCTTTGCACCTACCTGACACTATCTCAGACAGGTCTGACTGTTAGAGAATGCCAAAAGGCTATTAGGTTTTGCCTTTGAATACACTTCTATGTGGTGTTACTAGTTAATTAAGAAATTAGCTTTTTCCCGTGTCTACATACGTCCACGTGATAGGAGTACGCCCCCTCTTCCACTCCATCCCCTTTTTCTGCCCCTTGCAGTCAACATCACATTTAGTGCATGAATACAGATTGCTATTCTTATTTTCGATAATCGAGTACTGAAAACCCCTAATTCAACGCCTGCAAGCCTTCTTTCGCGATAAAAACTAACCTACATTTATCTTCGAGTTCTACTCTACCTCTGTATCAAGTATCATCAAAATTGATTCAGTAGTTTAGGCGTGAAAAGGTAACATATATACAGAGAGACAGAATTACTATCGCATTTATAATATTAGTGAAGGTAAGCTGAGACGAAACACCTCGTAGATGATGTTTTGGCAATTTATCGAAAAAGACGTAGCCTTATTCTGAGAAAATTAAGGTTGAAGTTTTTCACCATAAGAATGTATGAATATTGTGTATGCAATCTTCTGACGTTCATTAAGTGAGCTCGATGTTCCTGTGATGAAATAAAATACTTTGACTTTTTTTTTACTAAAGGTTTGGCTTCGACCCATTATTGGTGTAATACTGAGCATGAGTCTCAACTCATAACTGAGGAGGCCTAGAGCATATTACACCAAGTTACTCCAGTGTGGTTTGGTGGTGAATTTTCGGACACTTAAAAATAACATATTAAAGAATTTGTGACTTACATTAAGAAAACATTCATTTTTTAATAATAAATCACGCTGTAGATTAGTCTAGTAATAACTGGTTTTTATTAAATAAAGTCTGAAGGGCATGCATTGAAATAATTCTGTTATATTTCACTCGTTGAGAAAATGCATAGAATATTAAATGGGACTCAATATCTTTCTTCGAACTCCAGTCTTTAGCAGACAAACCAATAAATCTAGGGAAAAAGTTTTATTACATATTTCCCAGTCTTAACCAAACCTCTTTATCATGGAAATGGAATAGTTCTTGCAAGTATAAGAAAGAGTTTTTAAAGTTTTTCTACATAGTGTTGTTTTAGTATACTCTCAATAAAGTGAGTCGTAGGTTCTATCTCCATCAACAATAAACTTTTCTTTAATGGATATTTGTTTTAAATTTTGATACAATAAAAATATCTATATAAGTATATATTTTAAAATATACGTAAGTGAACATTATATCTTAAAAGAGATTACGAGTAGCAAAAAACTAAAGACTAAAATATAAAGGACCCCGGAGCTGGCAGCTTTCTAGCACAACCTACTCGTACAAGTATTGCTATTGAGAGAGGAAACGCTGCCAGCATCTTGGGTACCGCACCACTGAGGCCTGCCTTTTTATATTTATTTTAATGAGGTTATAAATTTTATTTTATTTTAATTTAATTATTAATGTACTGTCTTTACTTTTAATTGAAATTTTATTAACTAGAGTAGTTTTATTGATTTAATAATACATATATGTGTATTTGTGTATTTATCATCATATATGTATATTTATCAGTTGTCTGATCACCATAGTACAAGCTAATGAATGCTCTGGGATCTGATGGTCGTGTGTGAGTTGTCCTAAGATATTGATTATTAGTTAACGTCTTTATAAAACAATAATTATCTTAAGTTTGTCACAAGTTTTTCTTGTTTCGCTATCATTATACGTTGACCCTTGAATGTCATTAATTAACTAAATAATTAATTTAAAATGCGAGGACACTCGCCTCATTAATTGAATTTCATTACACTTTTTTCTCTCAAAGAAAATTTTATTAATTATAAGACGGGTCGGAGACCGAGGAATTAAATTTGTACTTTGTTGACTTAAGGTTCCGGCGATACATAACAATACTTCGCAGCAATTCAAAATAAAATGCTTTCTAAGAAATTATAATTACCATTACTGAGTAAATAATTAAAGACGAACAATGAGTAAACTGGATGAGGAATTTAAATTAAATGTATTGTGAAATGTTTTGGTCTGGAGTAATAACATCAATCCCGTTCTTATATACCAGGGTATAGAATGACAGGAGTCAACTGGTTGTTGGGATAATAAGAAACGGTTAGCATTAACGCTACATACCCTATGAGATATTCCAGAGTTACGTATATTTTAAGTTGGACACGACAAAAATATGTACAAAATATCATTGAAGTTGGTTCACCGGTTTCTTAGATTAACGTAAACGAATATTTTTCTGGATTTTGTATACAAAAGTATTAGCTTGGTTTACATACTAAATGTAAATACAAAAATATTAAGTTTGTTGATAAAAAGTAGGTTATTGGTTATTCCACACGGAAATCTATTGTGTCAAAGTAGCCGTTTAATAATTTTATAATACTAGTTTACGCCTTCACCTTCGCCCACGTGGAAAGTACGTCGTATGAGTATGTTATACCAGTGTATGTATTTCTGTGCCATCGTATAGTTTAGCATTAATAATTTTAGAAGCAGCAACCTCCCGTTATCCTAATCCCCAAAGAGTCCTGTCCCATCTTCACCTCGTCTTCAAAAGACAAAGTAGTAATGACGTCACAGTCGGTCGACTAACTCCCTACACAATTAGTGTAATGGAGTTCGCACATTCCGCGTCCATGCATGCGACGTGACGCCTTCACTTGATAAATTATGTTACCTTCTATATTACTTTTTATTGCTTTGTACAGAAAATGTGGTAGAGTCCATGAGGATTCTTTGTATGTTCGTTTTTCACAAAGTTCTGTCTCCTTTTCGTGTCTATCATTTCCCCGGGATAGACACAAAATTTCGTAATCAGAATGGCTCCTGAGGAAGGACTTTGGATAGGTCTAAAACTAGTCAGCGGAATTCTTCTCATTTTTTCTCCCATTAACTTTTAGTAGAGGATTTTACCCGTTTTGTTTTCAGATACAAGTCATCTTATACTATGTCTAAAGAGATTTCCTATATATCTACAAACTGACCTCGCTTCGCTTTAAAAGAATCTGTTAGTAAAAAGTAGTAACTGTAACATGACTGTAACTTTTACACATACATATTTATGTATGTATGTTTTCACAGATTTATTTGGTGATTATTTATGTCTACGCTAATATAATAAAGAGGAAAGATTTAATTATATGTTTGTTTGTTTGAGATCCTAGACTACACCTTATGAGTTTAGGTAATTAAATATTTAAAAAACTTAAGGAGTCCGTATGAAACCTTAAGGTAACATAACGTGTCACAAAACCACCAAAAATATCCTTATGTCACGAACGCTGCGAAAATTACGACAAAATTATATACTACAGTTTTTTTAATACTCCCTATAATTATAATTATTGAAAAAATACTTCCACATTCTTACTTCCTTACCACCTGTGTCAAGAGTAGACTGGACAAGACTAAGAACACAGCAAATAATCCAACCCAAGAACAAACATCCATCTGTTACATAAATATCTATCCGGAAATCGAACCTTCTCTCTTCACACCCCTTAAATAATACCTTCTAAACATTACACTCGATAGTACATTTGATTTCAATAATCTGTTCTAAGTAAGATCAAAGAGAAGTCATGGAAATTGTTTCTCAGAAGCAAGGTAGGGTTGTCAATAGATTACTTCCCTTCATTACCGGTGTCTTGAAAATGACAATGTGCAATAAGGCTCGCCTCTGATTGCTTGGTACCCCACTACCTTCCTCATTGCCTCCCAACGACATTACAGGGTTGGCGCTAACAGTAAACGCAATTAATTTATACTCAAAATATTTTCCTAGTTTTAGCTGTCGTAGTTTAAGTAAGGATCAATTTTTTAATATTAATTAAAAATAATAATTTAATTATGATTAAGAAATGTATTTTTCATTAATTATTGCAAATATTTTAATTGTATCGCTATATTTCACAGAACTGATTTATTCTGATTTTTATTTACAATGTTGCGGGAACTAACTCGTTAACCAGGATAAAATTTAATATCTTAACTATGTTTGTGTATATTAATTGCCACTTAAAATATAAACCAATAACGACGACTTAATGTGTCCTCCGAAGTACGGAAGTACTCATAGATTTTTTGCCACTAGCACCTTTTCAGCGCCTGTTATTACTTAACTGAGCCAATCATTGACAGTCCACACTGGTACCAGGTTATTTATGCTTCCTAACGTTTCTCCATAGCACTAGTTGGTATTGTTGATACAAGGTTCTAGTTCTGATCGTAACATACCATCAGGTGGAGTTGTAGTCAAGCATTCACTTAAAACATATAACTACCTTCGCCTCTCGTCCGAACAGCAGTTACCAGTAGTTATTGTGACATAACTGTAACAGTTATATGGTGTTACGGACTTATACATAGATATTGATGTCCTCTAAAAAACTGTAATACGTCAATTTAGGCTTTATCAATGAATTCATTTAAATATATATATTTTTTTATATATTGTTAGTAAATTTATAACTCAAGTAGGGACTTTGTATTGTAAA
>DWJZ01010592.1:0-10036 GCA_018249125.1 Asbolis capucinus
ATTATCTTATTATCAAAATAAATATCCGTGCATTTCATGATCAGTAACATTGATTATCTTATTATCAAAATAAATATCCGTGCATTTGATGATCAGTAATATTGATTATCTTATTATCAAAATAAATATCCGTGCATTTCATGATCAGTAACATTGATTATCTTATTATCAAAATAAATATACTTACATTTTATTATTAGTAACATTGATTATCTTATTATCAAAATAAATATCCGTGCATTTGATGATCAGTAACATTGATTATCTTATTATCAAAATTAAATCCGTGCATTTCATGATCAGTAATATTGATTATCTTATTTGCAAAATAGATACCGTCATTTGATGATCTGGAACATTTTATTAGTAAATTTGATAATCAATGACATTGATTTAATCATTTAAAGAAACATTAAAATATACTCGGAAATAGAACATGATTACCATCATAAAGCCGATGATGGATGATGATGAGACCTTAGGCGTTATCAAAGAGTTATCATTTCATTATAATTTTTATATATTTTTTATTAATGTTAAAATTAATGTAGGGACTTTGTAGTGCTAACTTTTAACTTTCGATAAGTGTGCTAAGACGTTTTAAGACGAAATAAATTTAATGTAATTTCAAAAGTACCTTAATTTTGAATACAAATTTTGTTTACTAAAATTTCAAAATTACAATGAGCCAACAACAGTGGCCTACAGACCACTCTACACCAATCTACAGAGAAAGTCCTTGATAGAGTATTAGTAGTAGAAACAGCCAATAAAGACGATTTTTAGGCGTCCAGGAGTAAGTGTAATATGTTTAAATTATTTTTAATTATCTTGATGATGGCTCTTCCCTGCCCCATCAGATGACTGGCAACTCTGATACGCCATCGCCCCATATGCTTAGGGTGAGGGATTAGTCTTGCTAATTATCGACGGTTTATTCATGTTACTAAAACTGAGCAATTGCTCAGAGGTTTTATTTATAAGAATAAAGAAGCATCATGTTGTAACGTTATCCTCTCTTCGTTGAAGATAAAAATGTATTGATTTTTTTTGTCACTTATATTTTTAAATTTTAATTGGGTATAATTATTTTATTATATCTTTATATTTTTATCTTCTGGCAACTTACTTATAAGGGTTTAACCCTTTTCTGCCTACCTAAAAACTATAGCACATGTTGTCATATTAGCCAATGTATATAAATATGTTCATTTATCATAGATTTTTTAAAAAAATATATATATTTATATTAATTTTATAGACGATTTAGGGACTTTTAATTGTTAAATTTTGACTTTCGTTAAGTGAGCTTTTGGTTCCTAAAATGAAATAAATCCATTTAATTTGATCTGTTTATTCATCGTCTCCTTGTCATAGAATACAGAACTTTTAACCTCGAATTTGATGTATATTTTTTCTGGAAAAACATTAGGTCAATTTACTTTACAGCTGGCCGCGAAGTAGAAGTAGTTGTGATTGACCTATATGGCACAATTTAGAATTTACTAATCACGGTGCTTTTTGACGCCTTTTTGCTTCGCTTACAAACAATTCGATTGATTTTGTAATGCAAAATATTCAGGGGTAGGTAAACGGTTTGAAAATTGGTACATTGAACGCGAGCCTTCTCTTAAAATCCTGGGTGCATCACTAATTTTAAAAATTCTTTTATTATTTTCTTTGGTGAAGAAAAACATCGCAAGGAACCTTACACTCCTAAGCGTTCCCCAAAAAGTTCTCGAAGGTGTGTGAAGTTTTCCAATCCGAATTAGGCCTGATTCTACACCTCACATTGTGAGACGAAACCTGAATAACCCAGTGGTACAGTAAAGGATTTCAACGATGAACCAAATTGCAATATCGTAGAACCAGAACTGGTTGAATCTTTAGACAACATTATAAACCAGTCCTTACAAAACAGATAATATATACATTCGACAACCAAGAGCAATACATATTAAATTTATGAGGCACTTCACAAACACTGACCGATAAATATTAGACGCCATTAATCATTCGACAAATTCAACGAACTAAAACTTCGGATCATAAGTTTGTTACGCGTAAATCACACTACCCAACGCTACGCATTAGAATTTTAAGTTTGTAGCGGTTTCAGCGAAGATTAAGTAATACCAATCACGGCAGAGATTCGCGTATTCATGGCAAACTTTGTGCCGGAACGAGACAGAAGACAATTGCCACGGTTTAGAAAGAGACCAAAATACCCGCCGAGGGTTACCAGTACATGGGTCTGACATAATGATATATTAATTTCTGTCGCGAGCTCCCATTGTTTTGGTAGGTATTTTACGATGTGACGTATGGTCATTACGTTTTCATAGTTTCATAAAGGCTGGATTTCAATGGAGTCTGCTGCTGCCGCTTAAAGCCTTTGTGTGTTTAATGATCGGAGTAACGCACGAAGATGAATCGTATTCACGCAATAATATTTTCAAAGGATGTTGTTAAATTTGTGGCACAATATGAAATTTGTTAATGAAGCCGTATTCCGAGTTGGATTAAGACACGAATACGTAGTTAGATTGTTCTGAGTTCGCCTTAAAGTTAAGGATGGTTTGGTTGGAAACATTGGTCGTACTGCTTAAGGCTTCCGTTGAAAAGTCGAAATAACCAATACCTAACAACCAGTCCATAAAGTTAAAAAAAAATCTCCGTCCTGCTTTTTTACAAATTGTTTAAGATTTTTAATCTAAAATCAATTTAAGCAATCCAGATAATCTAACCTACTACCCATTTTATAGACAGGGGTCACCAATCAGACAACGGGGTCACCATTCCCGCTTCACATATAACTATGAAACTCTCGGAAAAGCGTCTCAACGACTTATTACTAAGAAAGGAAAGTGTTTGAGGCACGAGAATTGCTATCAAAGAACTAGGAGTTTCTTTGACCAGCTCCTGCGTATTGTATACTGTGATCAAAGAGTCCACTTGTAACATAAGCATTCGTAGTGTCTCATTCGTTAGTGTAGTTGCAGACACTACATAGTATATGAACAGTACGTAACCGTCTGCGGCTTCAATTGAATACTCTATACTATATTATAAAGAGAAAATATTTGCTTGTTTGAGGAGAATAGCCTCGTAAACTACTGGGACGATTTCTAAAATTCTTTTAACATTGCAATCCTACTTTATACCTAATAAATAAAGGCTATAAAATATTTTCAAAATTTTAATTGTCTGTATAAAAACCTGGATTATTTATTCCAACATGTGAAAACAATACCAAATCTTATATCGCGTACGCTGCAGAAATTATTGACAATAGAGTAAAGTAATGTTCTATAGTTTTATAGACGACATCTATATCTACAAATAAGTCCATATCTAACTGTTACAGTTATGTCACAATAACTACTTTTATCCCGTAATTGGTTCTTCAGGAGGGCAGTTTCTAATGTATTGATAAAAGTAGCCGTTGATATGAGAAAAGTATTAATTATACGTACCATATGTCATTTGAATTAGTGATACCACTGATTTAGTTACAAATTTATAAGCTACTATACTGATACTAACATGTATAGATACGAGTATAATATATAATTATCATTGCAGTTTTAAAAGGAGAAGAGAATATTATTATGGTCGTATAAGAGTCGCATTTGAAACCAACCAACGTCAAAATTAAAGTCAAAATATTTTATTTCATCATAGGAACATCGAGCTCACTTTATGAAAGTCAGAAAATTACATACACAATATTCATACATTCCTATTAAGATACCTTAAAATTGGTTACAGATTTAAAATTCATAACCAATTCCGCGGTATTGCCTTAAGCCTCGGTAGACAATTCCTGTCTACAAGTCATCGAATTTATTAGAATATTACAATATTACTTAGCCTAATTTGTAAATAATAATACTGGTAAACAATATATTGTATTAATTATATTCCAAATAGCACATAGGTAGTCTTAATGAGGCAGTGACGTAGAAGGCTTTGATACTGATATGCTTGTTCACAGTTCTAACAACCCCACTGTCACCGGTCGTGAGGTCGTCGCTCATGTAACGCCTCAACTTCTTGCCGCCTTGCCTTTTAAACGAGGCAGTCTGATAGGAATAAAAGAAAGCATTGTTTTAGTTTTTGTGTTTTTTAATCGTTTAAAAATTTTAAGATAAGTTACTATAGTGAGCTGTCCCTGTGGTGAAAAAAAATGTTGAAGCACTTTTATGAGAACTGACACAGGATTTGCACTGTGCCACAATCACGGTATGTAGGGAGGATCCGGGATGTTAACGCTTTGATGTCGTCGGCAATGCCTCCTAAGCTCATGCTGGCTTTTAGCCCCAGGTTCAGGAGTTTTGGGATACTATTTTCGTTTCGTTTTTACCGACTGTGTGGTCAACTCCAAGTAGGACCTTAACCTGACAAGAGACATTTCTCACAAATAAAAAATGATAAAGATGTTCTTTCCAAAAAATACATATATATGGACCTCATAAGTCCGTAGATATATATCGAACGTTTCTCCAAAAAAGATGCATCAACCGTACGAGGCAAGGGCGTGATATAAATGATTCGTTAGATGTGAAACGACCATTATTCGACTTTCATTAGAACAACCTTTGGTAAATGTCTTTTAGGTAGTATAAATAACAATTAATTATTCATGTGCACAAATTCATTTCAAATTCAATTCTGCATTGCTAATTCATTCGCACAATTGTAATGTTATTTTACCTTCTCTAATAATATAAATATTGCTCATTAAATATTACTAGCAAAATAATAAGTACCCATAAAATTTATCAAATAATTTTGTATCGGTTAATACGCATGAGAGAAAAAGATATATCTACATGCGCAATGAGAAAAAATCTTCTTATGTGGACTTTAAGAGGAACGGACTTATCGATGTGGAATTTATTAACAGTCGGTCGATAAAATATTACAAGCAATCAGCTTTTGGCAAAGAAGATCTTCTGCCAGTCGAGGTATTCCTCATGACTTTCTTGCGAGCAGACAAAGAGGTAGGACAACGCTCTGGAGAAGCGTGGGAGGGAGTTGGTGAATGCTCATACCAACACAGCTCGTTGTGCTGGTTATTTAGGACTCACGACAGCCTGAGGCTGGTTTTGGCCATACAGTCTCTAAGCCTTCATCGGAAGAGACCAGCAGCTACGAACCAAGCAGAAACCAGCTACAAGGAGTTTTGTTGACACCACCATGTGACGTTTGCTGAGATGTCCCCAGAATTTATTATTCCCGCGAGAAATTAAAGACTTAGCCCTTAAAAGAGACTTTAGAGGAAAGACCGACACATCTTCTTTTGTGGACTTTGGAGGAAAGAAGGACATTATCACCTAATGTGGACGTTAGAGGAAAGAGGAAGTGAAAACGTGGACTTTACCAACGGTCTACACGACACGACTAATCAGCTAATGCGCACAAGAGGAAAAGAGGACATATCTCTTTGCGTTCTCCATCATGGGCTAATTTACGCTCCACAAAGGGATACGCTAATTAAAAAGAGTCGACACAAAGTGTCAGTCGGCAGACGAGGCGAGGTTATTTATTTGAAACATGCTGCTGATTGCTTGTTGGCTGTTTGTGAGTGTAATCTGCGGATGCTAGTGACGTCCTTGAACTGGGTTGTGGCGTTGTTGTAAGGTTTTAAGGACAGAAGATTTTTTGTGGGTGACAAGTGTGTGAATGGATAGGAAGCCGAGTATACTATAATTTGATTTCTTTGATCGGAAGACGTGTTAGATTGTTAACAAAATGTCGGATTGAGTTTTGCTAAGTACGTAAAAAGTACACTTCTCTAATCGATGTATAAATATCGATGTTTGGTTTGTTTAATATTGAATATATTAGTGCTTGACCACAATCCCGCCTGATGATGAGCAGTGATGTAGTCTAATTGGTAAAGTAATTTAGCGAAAGCCTAGTCACTCTTTATTTGAAGACATTTACATTGTAATCGGACGGAAATACTGACGCGGGTAGCTTATTCCAGTCCTTCACGGTACGCATGATGAAAGAAGCCGCAAAGTGAGACGTTCGTACTGGTGGTCTATGAGGAACGGGTTGTTTGTTTGTTTGTCCTATATGGACTTTGAAATGGTGGTAATAGAGCAGTGATGTCTTTGGCAATATTGGTCAGAACTTTCTGGAAAAGTTTTTGGTTCCAAAATTATATTGATCAGGAATATGGTTGAGGAGTTTATGCGTGGCAACGCGCGTCAGGTACAGCTAGTTTAAAATAATTAAAGCTAGATATCATGAGTATGGATTTCAACAATTGATGAGCCAATACTGAACACGGATCTCTTCAAACTGAGCTGGCCGCATACTCCACGGTGCTCTGATGCGGTGTAGTGAAGAAAGTAATGGCCAAGTGAAGCGTCGGTTAGTTTGTAAACGCCTGAAGTCCCCCAATCCGGCTTAAGGATGGAAGAAAGATATAAACCAGATTCGACAGCATTACGTGCCCTCCGAAGCACGAAAAGTTCAATATTTTTGCCACTAGCGGCCACCGTTCGCGCTTACTCTTGCCTAACTTTTTCAATCACCTAAAATCGAAGCTTGAACGCATCTATCAGTGGATATTACACTTCAATCCAACTAAGTGCTTCGTTAAAACCATACCCCAAAAAACCCTAAAAGCGCTTTTCGTACACTATCATTGTACTCCTGAACTAAGAAGCCTCACAAGCCGAGATGTCGTTGTTTTGAAACAAAATGTCTGAAGGAAATGATGCAGGAAAGTCAGTAATGAGCTGATTCGAGTGTACGTTCGTTCGTTCTGCCTGACAAAAGACCCTAGGCATTGTAGCGGTTACAAAGGAATGCATATAGGGCTATTTCTAATGTCTGTTTTGCGTATTGTTTGGACGCTAAAGAATACTGAACTTTAGATTTTTTTGTAAGCAAATTAGCTAAGGAAAAGTTAGGAGAAAAGGTTTTGTATACTTTCTTTATAAAAAGAATTGTTTTTGTATACTTTATTTATAAGAGAGAAAGTTTTATACTTTTTTTTTATAAAAGTAGATTTTGTGTTTAGCTCTGATTAAAAAGAAATATTCAACTTATGACTAAAAGCAAAGTTTAGTATGATTTTGTACGACGAATAGTAATGATGATTTTTTATTTATTTCTTTCGCACCTTTTCAACGGGTGTTAGGCATCAGGCCCTATAAAAAAAACTATTTTTATTTTATCACAGTATTCAGTATTTTTAAGGTTTTTTTTCTATTACTATTTAAAATAACTTAATACAAAATCTGAATACAAATAAGTTTTATTTATTTATTTTCCAAAAAAAGTATTTTACACGTTAAATGTAATATTGTATGAGTTTAACATTATTTTATTTTAAAAACATCTATTTATTTCAGAGTGACGTATTGAGCCGCAGCATGCAGCAGGGAACCATCAAGAATTAAAAAGCCTTTTAATGACAACGTTCACTGCCTTCGGTTTGGATGATGTTATGCAAAAGAGAGCGGAGAATCTGTGGTTTCTATATATATATATATATATATGGTGTAATTATTTTAATCCATAACCGTCCCACTGCTGGGCTTGGACCTCCTCTCACAAAATAAATATTGTCCATAGTTTAGCACGCTGGCCAAATGTGGAGTGACTTCACAAATACCATTGAGATCTTTATGGGGAACGAAGTGTAGGTTTCCTGACGATGTTTTTCTTTCACCGAAGCAAGTGATAATTAACTTGTAATACGCACATAGCTTTTTCAAAAAAAAAGTTATAGTATCTGATAGTAGTTTATATGATATAATAATTAATAGTTTCCATCCGCGGCTTTGCGTGCATTGCAAATTGATAAAAAGTAATCTTGTCTTAAAACATACATCTGTGCCAATTTTCGTTTAGATTCGTTTCGTAATTTTTACGTGAAAAAGAAACAACTCCTCTGTACATAGTATAACTGCGCAGGATGTTTGTTAACTACTACAATTGCTACTTTATTAGTCTATTAGTCGATGGCTATAATAATTTGATAAAACTTTTCGCGACAGTGATCACAGCTTTGAGACAAATGTATTTTTCGTTAGTGTTCACGCTAGTTGCTAGTTACTAAAAATGTATTAAAATGACACTTATTGCGGGAAACAAACGGCATATTTTTTTGTACCAAACATCATTCGCATACATTTGATGGTGTGGCGTGAACGCTAACAGAAAATAATTTTGTCTACGCCCACACTTACGACCAGGTGATCAGTCTGCTTATTTACCTGCTAATTATTTTCTATGTAATATATATTTTTTATACATATTTCTTATAATATATAATATTAATATTACTTTGATTATTAGATTTCATACAATTAATGCAATGCCCTTAAGCGACGTGTGTTAAGCTTATATCACAGCGTATTTTATAAAAAAATATGAATTAATGTTATTAATTGTTAAATACAAAATAAAGAAAATAAAAAATACACAACACTAATACTTCAGCAATTGTATTTGATAAATTGAAAAAAATACTAAACTTTTTAAAATAGCAAAGTTCTGCATAACCCCATCCGATTGAGTGCTGTTCGCTTCTTAAAACCATAGATGGCTTCATCCGAGAGGGAACACAAGCGGGCCGAACCGATGGCTGACGACTGTAACTCCACAGACATAATGTAAGTACTTATTGTACGGCATTGGAAATATTTTATTGTGAAACTGGTTTTACTTAGGCCGATAATAAACCGATGTTCGGATACTTGTTAAGTATTGAATTAGCTATGGAAGAGAACAGGCCTGTGGGGTGTGCTGGGGTTTTGAGTATGATTTGTGATAAGTTCAGTAGACAAGTATTTTAAAGCTTTTCACTTTGGATGTAGCGACGAGTAATTTAGCTTATCTAATCGTAATTCTTTGTTTTATTTAATAATTTTTTTTATTTATTTTACATTTATGTATATTTTTCAGCTTCGTGTATTTTTACTATGTATTATATTTTCTAGTGAAATGTGCATAAGTTATATTTCCAGTGTATTCTGTTGGAGAAAACCGAGTTTTTTTTACTATTATTGTTATGTAATATGTAACGTATGTTAGTCGGAACTTGTATATATATGCTAACGATACAGATAACTCCGATAGCGTGATTCAGGTTTTGTCGTTACGTCATCGTATGACGTGTGTGCGATGTTGCCACATCTTGATATATACTTTGCCTTTTTTTATATAATATAAACTTAAAACTCATGCAGTTTAAAAAAAAAACTCTAAAACTCCTGTTAAAAGCTCATAAAGCTTACACAAGCGGTTGAGCTTTACGTTAAAGAAGTCGCAGCCATCTAATTAGAACCTTAGAAGCCTTTTAAAAGGCAGTGCACAATTGCAATCATCTAGCACTTTAATTGGCGCATCGGCCCCACGTGACAAGTTACAATCGGGAAAAATGTCGAAGCTGGTACAATCAGGGGAAAGTGGCAATTCCCCGACCACTCACTGTTGCCAGCAATACGCTAATTAAGGTGCCACAATATCACGGGGCGCGATAGTTTGTTTAGGGTCCTGTGGTGACATGGGAAAATCGAAAATAAAAATTAAAAAAAAAAAAAAAAAATGATTGACTAGTGTTCTTCACGTGGCTTCGCCCGCGTGATACGTTGAAAAAAAGTAGTCACTATGTTATTTCAAACTATAATCTATCTCCGTACCACACTTCATTCAAATGCGTTCAGTAGTTTTTGCGTGAAGGAGTAACAAACATCCATCTATCCTAAACTTTCACATTTATAAAGGAGGAGAGAAAGCTTTTTTTTATAAGACTATTAATAAAATTCCTTGTAAATGTTTATTTATTGATTATAATAATTCAGTATTTTTATTTTGATGGGTCATAATTCTCCGATACAATTACTGAATATAGGTCCTGGGCCCTAAAATACGATTTCTACTACCTCAGAGGATTCATAACAGGCCGGTTGGTCTAGTGGTTAGTGAACCTGACTATTATACCGGAGGTCGTGGGTTCGATTCCCACCCAGGTCAAACTTTTCTGTGATGAGCAGGAATGTTTGTT
>DWJZ01010593.1:0-10036 GCA_018249125.1 Asbolis capucinus
AGTTACCCGCGTCAATTCCCGTTCAATTACAATGTAAATGTCTTCAAATCAAGAGTGAATAGACTTTTACTGAATTAGTGCGTCTTACCACCTAGACCTGCTGCATACCATCAGGCGGGATTGTGGTCATGCACTAATTTATTGAATATTAAAAAAAACATATGTGAAAATTACGATATGAAAAGAATTAATTTCCTGTAGGAATTTTCTATAAACGTAATTTTTAGAATCTATCACGTTTTCGAAATCGATTTGCAATCCATAACTGTCCCACTACTGGGCAATGGACAATGTGGTACCGACCATAGTACACCACGCTGGCCAAGTGCGGATTAAATTTAACACAGCTTTGAGAATATGGACAACTCAGTGCAGGCAACTTATAAACAACTTATATACACATGACTTTGAAAATTAAAGATGCGCGTAATATGAACCCAATACCTCCTGTTTGGGAGACCAACGGTCAAACCACTAGGCTAACACTACTCATACATACATACATACATACAATTGAAGAAGACTCTCCTTCTGACGAAGCCAAACTAACCCCGGGGTCTTAGATATTCAACTTTTGAACCCTAAATTTTTATGTAAGTTAAATGGACACCGAGCCCCATAAAAGATTGGTTGGAATGCGCCTCTTATTATAGAAATAATCAAATAAGGAGGTTGCTTTCGTAATATTTTATTTCATTACTAACGTCTGCCCACGACTTTGCTTACGTGGTATGTTAAAGCTTGATTTTTTCCGGACGCCCACCATATATCTTCAAATTCCAAACAGTTTAGACAAAACCCTAACAAATTATACACTTATACCTTCCTCAGGAATCGCTCTATCTATTGGTGTAAACCGCATGAAAATCCGTTGAGTAGATTTTGAGTTTATCGCGCAAAACTTCCGACACTTAAATTGGCCACTAACCTTGTGCAATATCAGAGCAGTGTGGAGTTATACTCTAGGCCTCCTCAGTAATGAGAAGAAAACCCAAAAGTGAAATGAAATGAGACGAAAACCATTTATTTCATCTTAGGAGTCAATGCCTCGCTAACGAAAGTCAAAAGTTAACAATTCAAAGTCATAAAAGTGCTAAAGTAATTCTGACTGTCTGTTAAATTTTCACGCCTAAACTATTGAACCCATTTCGATGAAACTTCACACAGCTACAGAATAGAACTTGAAGAATAACATAAGCAAATATTTCGCCAAAATGGCTCTTTAAAAACTTGCAAAGCTCATATAAAATTGACAAGTGTATAAAAAATATCCAGATTGGATTTGCACTGAATTCGAATTTAAACCAAATGTACTGTTTATACCAGGGTCGATATGACATCACGACTTGTCGTTGGAACGTAACGACTTTCCTGGCGAGGAGCCAATACAGCATTCATGATGAACAGGTAAACTCAAACAACTGACAGCTGCCAAGCGAGGCATGGTTAATGGAAATTTTCATGGGGACTTCTACGAGTAAATTTTGGTGAGGGCGTTGACTGGACTAAAGGTATCCGACCCCTGCCTAATCCGGCGGGACCTGTAGTCCGACAAGATTTCTGTTAATCCCACTCATATACATAAATGTGAAAGTTTGAGAAGATTTTTGAATATTTGTGTTTGTCTTTCCATCACGCGCTAACCGTCTGACCGATATAGATGAAACTTGGCACACAGATAGACCACACCCAGGAAATTAACAAAGGATAGATTTTATCTCGGTTAAAGGTCGAAGAAGAAGAACTAGAAGAAGAACTAAGAGGAAGGACTAGGCCCAACTAAATATCTTTCTACACTCTTTCTCCGTGGAAACTTTAATTATGGCAAATTTCATTGTTCTCCATCCGCGTAATATTCGCAAAATAAGGACATTTTCGTTTCATATATTAATATCTGAATTAAAAAAGTCCGCTCGCGACTTCGCTCGTGTGTTTTGTTGATAAAAATTAGTCTACGTGTTATTCCAGACTATAATTAGATTATAACGGGGATAGAATATATATATATAATTATACGGGGATAGAATCCCCGTGCTAAATTTCATTAACATCCGTTCAGTAGTTTTCGCATGAAGGAGTAACAAACATCCATCCAAACTCACAAACTTACGCATTTACAATATTAAAATAATTTATAGAAATCAGTTTAGATATAAATGAGAAAAATACAAATATTTACTCTCATTATTAACAATTTGAGGGATAAAATCACCGAGCTCTCTTTCGCGCCTAAAAATGTATTTTCCCGCCTTTTAATGACACTTGACGTCTGTGCCGTCACAGTTATTCAATTCAAATTGAAACAAACGAATGAAAGACATTCAGCCATTTCAAATATTTTCTGTCTGAGCGTATAATTGACATAACAAGCGTTCGAAATTAAGTCAAAATGTTTAATACAGTATTGAAGAATTAGTAAGTACTAATAAATTGTTAAGTAGCCGATAGATCATCAAATAATTTGTAGAATTATTGAGAGTTTATATCTATATATTAATACGTGAAGCAATAACTTTGTACTTATTTTAACGAATATTGCGCAAATGAATATGAAATTTGGCACAGTTAAAGTTTCCACAGAGATGGAGCGCAGAGCAAATGTTATATAGAAGTATTACTCATATATAGCTTTACGATGTTACGTTCACGTGGCACAACTAACTTGAAGAGGGCTTCATCTTCATGAATACAGAGCTATGCTGATATTTTTGATAATTAAAAACTTTCAGCCCCTTCAAGCCATTTTTCGCAAAAAAAAATTGACTATGTTTTTCCTCAAGTTTTATTCTACCTCTGTAACAATTTTTATCAAAATCGGTCCAGTAGTTTAGACGTGAAAAAGTAACATACAGACAAGATTATTGCTACGTTTATAATATATAATAGTTTCCATCCACAGCTCCTCCCATGAAGTAGGTATGTTAATAAAAAAAGTCTCTGTGTTATACCAGATTATAATCTATCTTGGAGTCAAATTTCATTCAGATCTGTTCAGTAGTTTTTGCGTGAAGAAGTAACAAACATCCATACACCACAAACTTTCGCATTTATAATATTAGTAGATTTAGTAAGGATAAAAGTATTTAAGTAATGAAAAACTACAATATTTTCATTTAAAATGAAATGATAACTATTTATTTAGTCTTAGGAACCAATCTTAACGCATGACAAAAGTTAACAAAACACAGTCCTTGCATCAATTATAAATTTAACAATAAAATTTAAAAGACAGTTATACAAAAAAAGCTATAAAAAAATCCTACTCGATCTCGCTACATTACCAACTAAACTACACAGAAAACTCCATAATTAATACTTGCTTTAAAAACCTGTATTTATTTATTAAAATTTAATTATATTCCACCATTCTAAGAACTTCTCAAGGACAAGCATAAAGACGATAAAAAAGCGTAATTCTGCGTGAGGACTTCTCCATTGCAAAGAAATTAAAAGAATTATTATATGAATGTACTTTTAAAGCAGGATCTTAACATATGTAGGTATACATATGTTTTGCTGTGTTCACTTACTTCGTGAGGAAAAGAGTGGTTAAAAGGTAAAGATTCGGTCAAATGAAAGCTTTTGTCGTCTATTTAGATCAGCGATTCTTAAGTGATGACTTTTTGATACGACTGAATAGTTTACAAATGGACGACGAACTGTTTGAAGCTGTAAGTAATATAGAGAACAAGAAAAGTAGAAAATTAAATTCCCATTGTTTTATATTTTTCGGATGTCACCCGCCCTGAAGTGATATTATGTAGTTGGTGTAATTAAGGTCAATTCCTATCGTTTGTGACGATGCATTAGTTTGTGCAGAGCCTCTTTCACGCAAAAACTGCTAAACAAGTCTGAATGAAATTTGACACAGAATTAGATTTTAGTCACTTAACATAAGGCGAACGATGGGATTAAGTTATTCTTGTTAAAAAATAACACCTAGAGCTACTTCTTAATATCACACAACGCAATGGAAGCCGCGGGTTGACCCTAGTTTATAATATTAGTATGCTGAAAGTTTCCGCCCGCTAATATCGAACCCAGGCCCTTATTTTACAAGCACGACGATGCATAATCTGTACCGCACTAAGACAACATGCCTTCTACTTGACATATTTCTACCCATTTAGATCAAAGACTTTACATAGGGTGCGCCCCTAGGCTAGGGTATGTATTACATAGCTCTAGGACAGCGGTTCTCAAAGCGGTAGCAAGTCCAGGGTTCGTTTCCCGGTCTGGAAAAAAATACGCATCTCTTATTACAAGCTTTTATTTAACTTGCATTGTATGTTTGTATATTAGTATGTTAGTATATTTGTTTGTTACGGGTCAAATCTTGCAAGCTTTTATGAAAAGCATGACCTGATACATTCAGGATTGGCTCCAGACAAAGGAACTCCTCAACGGTTAACAATACAGTTATGAAATTTTGTGTATTTCTTTGTATTATGGATGTATAATTGAAGCCTGTGCTTTTAAATATGTTTAATAAACCTTGCTTAGTTATGTGCGTAATAAAATCTTTATTTCCTATATGTGGTCTAACTGCGAGTAGTTGCCGTGGTTTAATTCAATCTGTTCTTCATTGCAACTCATATCTGTCCCGCTGTCGAGCTCGGTTCTCAACTCGCAATATGAGAGGTACAGTCTGTTCAACGGTTAACAGGTGAAAGAAATACAAACATCCAAATATCTTCACAAACTTTCACATGTATATACATGTATATAACACGACCAAAGGGTCATTAAAAAGGTAAAGAGTTTGAGAGCCGCTGGACTAGGAACCCCAGGCTAGATGTGGGGGTATGCTGTTCCCCTGCCGGTATATAATCGGTCGATTGTGAAGGGAGATCGATGGTAGGTAACAAGAAACGGGGCTCAACGGTGACCATCAGAGGGGAGTTACTGATGCGTTGGCGGCCATGTTGGAAAGTTTAACGAACTTTGGAATATAAAAAAGTTTTTGAGGCTTGCAGAATCTGTGCCTGTGTCTGTAGAAGCATTTCAAGAAGGTTTTAAGTCTGCAAAAAAGAATGATGTTCTTTGTCAAGAAGTCCCATTTATTTGGGTGACATCTTATTAATAGTTTTTTAATAGTTCATGCGTATTTATGTATCTGAATACGCTGAATTTTATTTTATTGATAGTTGATGAAATATAAAAGTTTTATTTCAAATGAAATATTCATTTTTAATCTGTTACATCTCTAAAAACCGCTTAAAGATTATCTGCGGCTCTGAAATCCCCACAAATACTCAATACCCGTATATCCGTAGATTAAACAGATAAAGGAAGTATGAAAAAAGAACGAAGTATAACTTTTGCTGTATTTTCTGTTCCCTGCCTATTCAAAGTCTGAATACTGCCTTTTTTCCTCACAATAAGCCTTGTATAGGCGCATTACACGTGGAAATTTGAATAACTTCGCAATGTACGGACAAAAGTGAGTTGTACAGCCAATGAAAAGGCTTATTGTGGTCTAGTAAAGTGTGGCTTTGAAAATAACGCCTGACGATTTTTATTAGCAACGACGCTTAAAGTAAATTTGGTCAAGCTCATGATTTATCTAATCAAACCAAATTACCTTCTCCTCTTTACTCTACCTATCTGCTTGTAGGAGCGTGGTGGAGTATGCTCTAAACCTCCTCAGTAAGGGGAGAGATCCATCAGCCAATTAATGAGTTGAAGCAGCCGAGTATTTTAAAATATCCTTATGAACGTCAAATATTTGCAATCAGCCACAGTTTTGCAACGGTCTTTGATGAAGACAAAAAACTTCGGTACATATTTTGAAAATAATGTCTACAGCGGACTTTTAAAATCAAATATTAAAGTAACTGGCTGTTGATAGCAATTATCTCCAAGCATCCTTGTCATTAACATATTCATTTACACAATAATATCCTATCCGTACTAAGTTTTGAGATAACTTGCTTTCTGAATACATTTAAGGGTAAGTCAAGAATGGACATCGGCACTTTATTATAAAAACGGACACCGAGCCCCATAAAATCGCTGCATTGTACTTAAAGTTGTCCGTCTTATGAGTCATACTACAATGTAATGTATTACAAGTATATTATTTATTTTGACTTAAATGTACATAAGGCTGCACCTATCATCCGAATTGACCTATGGGTCACACTGAAAATCAGCGTTCATTACTTTTCGGCGACTATGTTGAGCGTGTCTCCGTTCCACCTTTGTTATTGTTGTATTTTGTATTGTCTGTTTTATTTTTTTTACTTGAGCTACGAAACAAATTTGTATAATTCTTAGCTATATCTAGAGAAAATAAAATTTCTTTCTTTCTCTGTGCTAACAGCGCCTGCATGGCAGTCTTCTTCAGGCGGTCAGTTTCATCCATCCAATAACGGACCATTAAATACATGTTTCTCCTCATACCTGAGGAGGCCTGAAGCAACACTACGCTACAGCAAAACAGAATGCTATCTAACGATACTACCAAGGATCGTCATGTAACCTCCGTATGACATGCGAGTAAAATTTTGTATTTTTTTTAAATTTCAAAATTAAAAAAATAATTCGAATTTATCTACTAGTTGTAGATACCATTAATTCAATCTTTAAAGGTATATTCAAACTTCAAACTATTAAACTTAGTAATGTTAAGTATGCTTTTTCAAATCCACTCTCTATTGTCTTTGACTACGTTATAATGCCAATAGAAATAATCTTTCTGCCTTCGTAAATGCTGCTAAATCATGCCCTAAGTGATTTTATTTTGCCATTGCCCCATAATGAGCGTATAAAGTTGAGTTTGTTCTATATATTGGTATATTTAGTTTACGTATAAAGACCTATTACGCCGTATTGGGGAATTAGAATGCAAACCACAATCCCGTGCTGTGTATATGAGGGTGTTGTAAAGGATGTACAGAAGTTAGCTGCTCAGTAGTAGTTGTGTTTGGGAAGCCTGTATGGCTGGCTACCATCGTCTTGCATGAATCAACCGTCAGACAATTCGTCGTGTTTCGGTTGTACTTGACAGACTTCTCTTTTCTCTACGTATTTTAGTCATCTTCCTTCCCATTCTTCTCCTGTGATTCGTCTTGAAGCGGTATGTTGTTGCCGTATTCTTGTTTACTTGCTTATCACATAAAAAAAATTAAGAACTCAGGCATCGGCGGCATGCGTTGCAGTACTCATATTATGATGCTTTGTGTTGCAACACTTATAGGCGTATGCGTTAGCTTTTAGTTGAATGCATAAAACAGCGAATAGGTCGGCAGATTGCGTTGTATAGCTCATTCCAACGAGTAGAGTTTAACCGCTCATATTATGACGGTTTGTGTCGCGGCGCTCATTCCAACGGTTATAGTTTATCCACTCATATTCTGACGGTTTGTGTTGTGGCGCACATTCCAACGGTTATAGTTTATGCACTCATATTCTGACTGTTTGTGTTGCGGCGCTCATTCCAACAGTTATAGTTTATCCGCTCATATTCTGACGGTTTGTGTTGCGTCACTTACAGGCTAGCGGAATCGCGTTAAAGAACTCTTAGCTGCTTGTATTTTTGTTGGCCAGCAACTTGCGTTGCAGCGCTCATAGCCCAGGAGCTGTCGCTGAAGTCCTCGAGATCCGATGGCTTGTTGAATCACCCGATGGCTTGTGTTGACGTACTTATAGCTCGGCACTCATTGCCTTGCCTAAGCGGTCCAAACTGCTTTTAAGTAGAAGAGGCATATGCCACATAGGCTTGCGCCATGCGTTGCGGCGCTCATACGCAAGCTGCTTGTGTTGAATCCCTGTTGTTATCAAAAGGCAGTCCTTTAAGTATTTTCGGAGATCTTTGCGTAGCTTAACATCCGCCAGCATTTTGGGCCACTAACCGAATAAGCACTCCACACCTCAATCATGAATCGTACTCATTAATGGATCGAAGCTCTATGCTTTGGTGGTAACTACCAGAAATAATTGCTTACTTAACAATAGTGAGTGTAATTAATACAGTTATTAGCGCTGGGACGTGGAACTGTTTGAAAGCATCCATGTGTTCTAATTCAACTACAAAAGTGTGAGCCTAGTTTACCCCTGCGATCAAAGTGGTCGTAGAGATAGGAAGGTTTAGACAGGAAGAGTGTTGCGTCGTTCATTATTTATGTGATAAGCAAGCAAACGAGCAGACGAGTCGCCTATAAGTGATCACGTCGCCCATGGACAACGCCATGGGGGTGTTAGTAACGAGTTACTTGCATGGAGGCAGTAGACTGCACACGCAGGCAAGAGAAAGATGCAGTATGCAACAGGATGCTGAAGCAACAGAAATCAATAAGACATCAAATGACTCCAGATACACCAACAACATATCGCTTCAGGACGGATGACAGAGAATGGGAAGGAGGTTGACTAAACGATGTGGAGATTTTATTCATTCATTTATAGATGAATAGTTAGAGAAACCGGTGTTGAGAATTTTCTCACATTTGATTGATACATTTTTAGTAGTCTGTATTATAGGGGTCGTTAGGTTTATACGAGTATAATGATAATGTTAAAGTATTAGGTTAGGTTATGTTGTACAAAGAGATCTTTAAGTTCGATAGATCTGTTTCGTTGAGGTTATCTTGGTAAGTCTGTATAATAGAGGTCATTTGATTATTAATCTGTAAAATAAATGTAGTAAAATTAGTTTAGTCTGTATAAGAGAGATCGGTAAATTTGGTTACTTTGTCAAATAGATGTCGTTAGATTAGTTTAGTCTATATAATAGAGGTCATGAGGCAGCATATTTAAAATCGAGATCTGTCTACGCGAGAGTAACGCTTGCAAAAGGTCCTCGCCCTCTAAAGGGGCGCGTGTGATAGGTGCGAAACCGCGTACACTCCGGGATGCGAATCATTCTGTGCTAACCTGGTTACTGAGCCGCCATTTTGCTGTTTATTATCTGAATTGGTTCGTGAAATTAATGCCATACTGATATGGTTGTACGCACTCATAAGTTTATTGACTAAATTCTGCGACGTAGATTTTATGTGTCAGATTATGATTTCAGAAGTATATTATTTACTATCCCACTGCTGGACTAAGTTAGTCCAAAAAGATAGGCTAAAGAAACATCGACCAAGTGTGGATTAGCAGACTTCACGCAACTTTAAAAATTAACTTTAAAAATATTATCGAGATATAGGCTCAACAAATCACGTGACAGAATTTTAGAGGCTTAAATTATTCCATATTTTGACTTGATAGTGTTTTCAAAAATATATTATTTAGGAATAATTTACCGAAACTCAACTAAAACATATTCCGCCACGAGTAAGGTACTTCATGAATAAACGAATAAAAAATAATATAAGGCAAAGATAAACGTGACTATACAGTCATCACGTCTAAAGGCAAAGAATTATACAACTTCATACGAAAGTACTCGTATATTAATGTGAGGACCTCTTTGCTCTGTCTAAAAAAAGAATTATTTTTCCTTACACCTCGATTTTAAAAGAGCTCTACAGCCGCATAATATTTTACACGGTTGCTGATGAGAGGACGGATGTAAAATATTTCTTATCTGTTCCCCTTTTGGCGCGAAAGATGGCTGAGTAAGTGGCTGTGGTGCGTTTTTTTCTAGATCGAGTCGTTTTGAGTATTCTTACACCTATTTTTATATAGCGTAGCATATTACACTTAATTCAAATAAAATTGTGAAACGTAGCGAGACGGTGAATATGACACTTCGAAATGATTTTGTTTCTTATATGTATAAAAGGTTAGTTAACGAATAAATATGGAACAATATCGATAAATAATACAACGGCAAGCAATCTAAATAATACAACGTCTAGTAATCCAAGTAAAACAACGTCTAGTAATCTAAATAATACAACGTCTAGTAATCCAAGTAATACAACATCTAGTAATCCAAGTAAAACAACGCCTAGTAATCCAAGTAAAACAACGACTAGTAATCCAAGTAATACAACGTCTAGTAATCCAAATAATACAACGTCTAGTAATCCAAGTAATACAACATCTAGTAATCCAAGTAAAACAACGCCTAGTAATCCAAGTA
>DWJZ01010594.1:0-10036 GCA_018249125.1 Asbolis capucinus
CTGCGCATCAAAGAAACGTTTGTTAAAATTTGGGATCAAACCCACGACCTCCGGCTTCCTAGTCAGGTGGACTAACCACAAGACCAACGCGCACATATATTAATACGTGAAACAAAAATATTATAAACCTGTTACTGATTACTATTTATACACGGGAGATAATTAGGGATAAATTTTTAGGGTGGGTTTATAAGGAGTAGTGTGTGTAATGTTTCCATGGTACCGTGGACACTGTTTACCTGCTGCCTCTGTCAGCTACCACAATCGAGAAATTTTGTAAGAGAAAAAGAGAGAAGAATAAGAGAGAATTTTGGTGTCTCATCCAAATGAAGGTACAAAAATTTGCTTGATAGTAATCATGTTTTTTTCCGGGGAACCCGGGCTATTGCGTCGTATGGTAAACAACAAATAGGTGTGAAAACCATTAATTCTTATAATAATTCATTCTACTTCATTACATCTTTCTAAGAATGTCGTTTAGTTTTCTGGAAACATTGTCACAATCCGAAGGTACACGTGAATTACTCAGCTATAGGCCTCGAACAGGTATTTTGTATCCATTATAATCATTTATTATTAAGTCCTTGACTTGCTTTTGTAATAATAGAGATTTCTAGACCTAGATTATATTGAACAATATTGTCCATATTTGCCTACGTTGCATTACTCTAATTCCATCCTTATAACGACACGATAGAGATCGTTTTTAAAAATACGTTAAATTAGGTATTACGATTTCTAAAACTAGACATTAATAGAGCTACATCATCGAATTTGTGTATTTTTTTTAAATAAACTTACATAAATTATTTGACTACATATTACTAGGGTCCGTTCGAGGCTTTGCCTACATGGTATATTGTTAAAAAGTAGTCTATGTGTTATGTCTGTGTGTATATCGGTTTATAATGTAACTACGAAATTTCATTCAATCCGTTTAGTAATTTTTGCGTGATATAGTGACAAATATTCGTATATTCATCCATCTGTACATATATACAAACTTACACCTTATAAAGTTAATAGGATTAAATCTGTTTTTAAAGTACACATGCCCGAAAAAATTGTTTTATCCGAAGCAACTTACTTCGTTTGACATTCCCAACGAATCGCCTAATTTCAGTTCCGTTCATTACACTCGACGTTGATAAGTCGGCCGCGTATTTCAAACGCTACTAATTGAGACGGATGGTGAGATGCTGGGCTTTTTCGTATTGTTTCACAGATTCTTTCTAACAAGGATCTTTGTTGATGACAAAAGCTAAGAAGCATTAAATATAAGGGAGTTTTAGGCTTAGTCGTGACAAAATGGCGTGTCCGCGGTAAGTCCCATATCACTTGTCTATTGTGTGAGGTGTCACAAGTGTAGCCCCGGCTTAGGAGAGTGAATTTTTCGAGCTTTTCTCATGTAGGATACAAGGGCCGGATTTTTAGGGTTTTTTATCACACCAATATTACAAACGTGTTAAGTTTCTGAGGATGGATGAATAAATTGATGGATGTTTGTTACATTTTCATATATTGGGATAGGTTATAGTATGGAACAAGTTGATTTTTATCAACCAAAACGCGGGCGAAGCCACGGGTGAAACTCAGTTACGTATAAAAGAAAGCCTGCTCGGCTGGAAACGTAGTAATCTGCTGAGTTAGCAACAATAACAAAGTGAATGACCTGAAGTGGCAAGAAATTTCATGAGAGTTTCCGTATTTCGGAAGGCACGAGTCAGTTGTTGTCGTCGTGCAGTCGTTAAGTTACGTCGGAGGTCTTGGGATGGTTAAACAACTGCCGACATTTGGGTTGGATACTAGGGCCTCCATCATCCGGAGCAATGTAATCGTATATGCTTTATACCAAAATATTTATATAAATACATATGAATGTACATGGATCAGAAGTGAACGGACTGTATTACCTATTACTATCAGGTTCAATGTCAGGTCAATCGTAGTCAAACATTGAGTACCACACTCAGAATCGTTAATGGTTACTTAGATAATACGTAAAAAAGGAGTACTTCAAATAACCATTAACGACTCTGACTATACTAATATTATAAAGCTGATGAGTTTGAACATATTGAAATCTTTTTTACCAAGGAAAGTTATGGGATATATTTTATCCCGGGAAACGATTATATTTTTGTGCGATGAGATGCTAAACTTTGTATGGCAACTCTAACACCATCAGATTTAGATAAAATAAGGCTCAATTAAAGATTAATACAACGGGATTACTATTAGTATACTTTTTATACCATACATTAGTTTTATTCCCGCGGGATTACGGGAAAAGTTAATTATATGGCAGAACGTTTGACGGGTCAGCTAATTGACTGCAAAAAAAGCTGTGCCCGGAGAATACTCTATACTATTTGTGGCTTACAGTTGTGACCTGCACGCATTTTATTTTAATTTTATCCCCTACCAGAGAACAGTGGAACAGTGGAACAATACCTGCGAGTTGGTAACAAAGAACAACAATGGCGGACAGTACAATGCCGCTGAAGCAGGTCACCAGTATCGATCACACTTCATTTTATTTCAGGTTTTCAAAAGGCTGATTGCATCGCGGTTAAGTTAAAATTATTAGGTTGCTTGTGGGAATAATTATAGTATTCTTTGGTTTCAACCCAGGGCCTGTTACTGAGCACTGGTCTCGTCAGGCCTAGAGTATACTCCACCATACTGAGTCAATACTGATTGATGGAGGATATAGTATTCTCAAGTAGATGAATTTTTGATTGTCTGTAACTGTGTTTTAGAAATTCTTGTTACTGGCAGACAATGCATATACATCATTTGGCTTTATTAGTATACTGATGTAATTGAGATCGAGCTTCACTTTCAGGTAAGTTCGTTTTGTCATGAATAAAATGTCATGAAATTTTGTACAGAAGTTTTTTAGTGTCTGGGGCTGTACTGAGAGAGTATTTATAGAAAATTAATTTCCATAAAGTAGAATAGGGTTTTAAAAAGTCTGTGTGACTAAAGACACGACAGAAGTGACACACTTGAATATTAGCTGGGAATTCAACTCGAAATTGTAATCACCATCAACATATATAGGAGAGTATTCCTAAACACGAAGCTTCCTTGTCCTATTAGCCCCTCACATTACGAATAGAAGTGGTACTACATCACAGACGAAAGATGAAAAATATTTTCACAAAAGCCAAAAAGCTGGGTACTGATTTGTGTATCCAAGAGCATTGTGGAGCTAAATCCGTCGAGGATCGTGGAAGCGCTCTCGAGTGTGTCGACGGCTCTCAAAATGTTATTTAAGAGCGATTGCGTCATATTATAATGTTGAATACGATACTGTATAAAATCTGTCAAGACCGAACCGAATATTTTCATGTTGGGCTCGTACTATGCAATGAAAACTTTAGCTGTATTGAGGCGGCTAAAAATACAAACGCCATTCCCTTGCTAGTAGACTGGGGTAAAAGGCAACAAAACTCAGCTGGTTCATGGTACGGTTTTGCAGAATGATTCTTATCCTTTGTGAAGCCGGTCTGGCTGGCTACCACACTTTTCCTTGAATCAAGCAACCATTCATCGCGTTCGGGCTGGAGGCTTGAGAGATATTTTTCTTTTTCTCGCAGTCGTTTAGTCATCTTCCTTCCCATTCTTCTATCACTCCCTGAAGCGCTAGATTGTTGGTGTATCTGGGGTCAGTTGATGTAATTATTGATTCCAGTTTCTTTAACGATGTACTGCATCCCTTTTATCTTGGTATTTTCGGCGTGTGCAGGTCTATCACTTCCTTCTGGATGGCAAGGCCGGGTGTTACTATGTATGTTACATGGGCGGTAATTCCTTATCACCGGATGACTTGTCTTCTTCTTTGGTTATTTATAGTATAAAAGTCTTGTCTTGAGCTTGAGTCTTGGCTTAAGGTAAGTTTTTCTTTCTTGGGTAACCAGACATCGGCACTTTTTTGGGTAACCAATTTCAGAAACATCAAACGCATTCGTTGATGTTTCTGAAGTTCAAAAGAAAGGAGGCTTACTTACAGCTATCTTCAGAGAATTAGGTTATTGAAACGTCTATAAGTAGCAAAAAAATGTTAACATCGAAGTTGTTTTGTAAAACATTTGTTAAACATTCGGCGTTTCTTGCTTGGGTTGATGCCCGAAGCCGCAAAGCTCCGGTCCGAAAGAGGTCCTTAAAACTTTGCGAAATCTAGACGCGAATAAAGCATGTGGACCAGATGATGATTAATATCATTTTCAAGTCAAGAGTGAATATTCTTCTTACTAAGTTAGTGCGCTTTATCATCGAAGACTTCATCGCCACTTACCATCAGGTGAGATCGTAGTCAAGCGCAAATTTATCTAAGGTAAAAAAAAAACAAAGTTGTTTTGTACCTACATTGTTCCTTCAATAGCCCAAACAAATACAACTGCAAACTGCCATTATAAGAAGCCTTAGTAATTAGAATAGTCAGTGACCAAAGCACTAACTCGAAAACAAAGCGAGTTTTGCCATTGTTAGAAATTCAGGGACGGTTATGTGCCGAGCAATAATTCTTTCCTTGGGCAAAGCTCTCTTGTTTAGTAGCCTCATAGGCTGTATTGTTTTAGTAATTGGTCCAGCTCTGAATGTTTATGTAGACGAGTTTATTTGTGCGATCTCGTACGAATATTTTTTGTTTGAAAACTTGCAGACTTTAGGACAAGCGGTTCTTCAAATTATAATTCGAAAATTATGATTATTTTGTTTTATAAAACGGAATAGTGAGGTTTTAGAGGAGGTGAGGAACTTGAAGTATTGGATGGTTATGTGTTTTTCATAAAATATTTTATATCCTTTCTAATATTATAAATGCGAATGTAAAGTATTTATTCTATTCAGTCTATTTGTCTGTTACCTTTTCACGCCTTAACTACTCAACCGATTTGATAAAACTTAGCACAGAGTAAAGTGAGTTTAAGAATTTTTGCGAATTTTTTTTTGCGAAAAGAACCTTGGAGTAATGAAGAGGGCAGTGTGTAAAGAAGATGGATGAAGAGGAGTGAGGAGGGTTGTACCACGCGGACGTACTAGCAGGAAAAAGCTAATTATTTACAACAATTTTAACTAAGACTACTAAAAACATGATTTAATTATATGTAGATCCATAATACAAAGAAACACACAGAAATTTCTTAACCGTATTGTTAACCAACGAGGAATTCCCTTGTCTGGAGCCAATCCTGAACGTGGTACCTCGTCCTGCTTGTCATAAAAATGCATTGTCACCAGGATGAAAATTTTATGCAAAATTTTCGCTCCGTAGTGTAAAAGGAAGTGGGTCTATTTAAGCTTGAAAAGTTTGACCGTAACAAAATATATAAATATACTAATATACAAACATACATTGCAGGTTAAATAAAAGCTTGTAATTATAAAAATAGTTTTAAGTAAGGTACTATAGGCGGTTTTAGCACGTTATACAAACACATAGTTGTATAGAAACTCTCGATTATTTTGCCATGTCCGTCCGTATATGTAGCTTCGATAATTAGCTATTAAAACTTACAATCTGGAACGAAAAATCCTGTGATGATGATGTAGTTAATTCAATTAGTAAAGGTGGTATAGACAGGTCAGATTGTTCGGAGAGGATAATAGTGGAGAAGAAAATTAATCACGTTACCGTAAAAGGAGCACACATCAGTGTGATTGATGAACTGAAGAGAAAAGTTGGGCGAGGAGTTTAGGATCAGTTGGACTGAAGCCAAAACCATTAAAGTTCGTATGTCCCAGCGGCTTACGTTCATCTTAAGTGTTCGGGTGAACTAAGCAACATCGTTGGTTGGTGAGGTTGACCGGTAGAAAACTTCTTGGGTGCTTACGTGCCTCGGAGAGTAAAGCTGTCGGTCCCAATATATGTATGTATAACTGTACTGTATATTTGTATATATGTATAACTGTGTTTGCGACTTTGTCCACGTGGAATTTAACAAAAAAGTTATCGTTCAGTTAGCAGACCTTACGATAACTTATATTTTATAAATCTAAAATAAAAGTAGCGCAAGTTACTCCTTCTTACATCGGCTATCTGCCACTGAAAGCCCCGTCAAAAGCAGTCCAGGCGTTTCAGAGGTTAACTGGAACAAACAGACTGACAAAAATGTCACTTTGGTATTTGTACCGTATATGTATACATATACATTTTCTAAAAAGCGGTTGTTTGAATATAGAAAACCCTACAATTTTATTTATTTGTAAAGATTGCAGTCGTAAAGTCATATAGGAAGTTTCTCGGTAGCGTAAACACTTCCGAAATTTGGATTGGCCACTAACCCCTCCACCGATATTCGTTGGAGCAGTGTGGTGAAGTGCTAAAAATAGAAAACCGTGTTTTACAAATTCAGTATTGAGGAAAAATCATATTAATCTCCCGGGATAATATAATAGTTACTATCACGAAATTTCACTCTAGTAATCATTTTCAAAACCGGTCTGGTAACGTTTGAGTTAATTCATTACAAAGACATACAAAAACATTACTCTCTCTCACTCTTTATAATATTAGTGTAGATAATAAAGCCCTTGTTTCAGTTGAGAACTGATACGTAGTTTCTGGGAATCTTTAACTAAACCAAAATAAATAAATAAATATCTCTGGACAACTCACACACGGCCATCTGATCCCAAACTAAGCGATAGCTTGTACTACGGTGATCAAACAACTGATAAATATATGTACATATATATTTTTAAATACTTACTTATATATTTAGATATTTACACCCGCACAGATTACTCAGCACAGAAAAGTTTGACCTGGGTGGGAATCGAACCCACGACCTTCGGCGTAGCAGTCAGGTTCGCTAACCACTAGACCAACCGGCGGGTCCAATAATGTATATGACTGCCCCTTTGGTCTAGGGGTTAGTGAACCTGACTGCTACGAGTAGGTCGATCGTGGGTTGGATTCCAACCCAGAACAAACTCACAGACGGCCATCTGACCCCAAACTAAAAATTTGCTTGTAATATGATGATCAGACAACATATAAACACATATATATTTTTTATTACACTCAACCTACAGACTCAAAGAAATTTTTGTTCCTGGTGGAGATCGAATCCAGGATACCGGCCTAGCGGTCAAGCCTACCACTAGACCAAGCAAGTATTCTATTCACGCTTACTATTGCTTAACTTTGCCTATCACATAGGATCGACACAAACCGCCAAGTTATGACTGAGAGTGATATCAAATGCATCGTATTAAACGTTTCTGAACCTTCACTTACTAAATCAATACCACGTCAAATGTTTATCTTAATGATTTGATATGCAGTCGACCTTATCGGTACAGACAGACAGACACAGGCTGGAGACAGCTTGTATGATACAAACAATATTTATGTATAGTGAAATGTATAAATATGTAATCAGGATTTACGAAAGTTTTCAACAATTTAGATTAAACTTTATTTTATGGGGAATATTTAAACAGGTAGTGAGATCAGTTTTACAAAAATTACGCTAGGTTGCAATATAAACTATACACCGAGCAAGACTCGGCTCATGGTAACTAACACTAAACAGCGTTAATGTGATGGACCTTTTTTGAAATAGATAATATCTAAATTTCATAATGAATCACAATATATTTTGGACTCTCTTTTGCCCGTGACTTCGTCCACATAAAATTGTTTACATCCCTTCTCTCAAGTTAAATTTTAAAAACGCTAGAATTCATCGAGTTATTTCTTTTCAACGTTTTATAGTTTTTTCTTAAATATATTAATTTTTAAACAAACTCTTTATTCCATATTTTCATCCATCCAGGTGTTTTATGACATAGCCCAACAAAACCTACCCTATCCCTGTAACAATTCTTATCAAAATCAATCCAGTAACTAAGCGTGAAAACATAACAGACAAAGACAGTTAGTTATCTTCGCATTTATAATATTAGTAATAATTAAGTTCGTAAAAAAAATTCAGATAACCTTAGAACGGTAAGATTGCATTTGATTTCACCAATGTCATATCTCCCAAATAATAGAAATGTCATTGTTATCAAAATAAACAAATGTCACCTGGAATGCACATCTGTTCGGCTCGTCTGCAGAGGCCTTGAGCTGAGCTGGTGACCTACATATGAAGTTCAGGGACAGCGCGAGGGACCCGGGAGCGAACCGTGAGCCGGCTCATCATTAGAACCTCCCTAACGATACATCATGAATTGATATTAAAAAAAATAATTTAGAACTTTATTATTATTTCGAGATATGGGTCAGGAATAAACCGAAAGACCACTGAAACCACGCTACTGTAGCTAGACCCATTCTAGCTATACCTGGTCGCTAAGGCTGTACATCCACACTTGATATTGAATCAGTTACGTATTATAAGGTATCGCATTAAAATATACTTAAAGATGTTAATAATTTGTAAATGATTGATGTCTGTGTGTCGGGTAAGAAGAGTGTAAGAGTAAGTGTAAGAGTAAGAAACTATTATAAGGTTTTTTTAATGTGAAAAAGAACCTAAAATTACATTATATTACTTTTTGAATTCGTCTTGAAACAGGTAATCGGTTTTACATGCGTATACTGAAGTATTAACAATAAAATAAGTGTTAAAAGATAAGTCAGTTAAAGAATTTCATCGTAGTTATAACTAAATCTAGTAGGTATATTAAACCAAATCAGTAAGCAAACAAAACTTAGATGACCTCAGTTTTTGAAATATTCATATATTTCCAATTATTTTATTTATTTTGATTTATTGACGCTGGTTGAATGGTGTACTGATTTGTTTCTAGAAGCGTGACTATCTATTTTCAACACATCAGTGACTCACCTGGAGTTGCTTATGCTAACATTTATAATCTTGTGACCATTTGATTTTTTGCCTGTTTAAAACATAAAGCATTAATAACAGTATTTCAAAGAAGCCATTTCTGGCTTCATATCCTACGTAACATGCAAAAACGTAACCTAACATACAAAATAGCTTTTTAATTACCTCTTGTAACATAGAATTTACTATAAAAAAATTCAGTCAAATTGAGGTAAGGGAGGAGGGGAGTCTCAAAGTAATGAACCGTGATTAATAACGGGCAATTCGAATTGCGTCATGTTCACAACGGTTGTTCTGTCGGTGCACGCGGCAACATAAGGTCGTTTTGTGTAATGTTATGCTAGACACAGTTTAGACTAGCGATTGTTTCAGACTTTACTGTTAGTATGTAAATATGTACCTAATTAGCATCAGAATAATCAATTTAAAATTTATTTTATTGAAACCGCATATATTTGCGTGACCTTATAGGGATGCACCTTTGACAGAAATACAATTACGGATACATTTTATTTTTTCTTGAATACATTATATTAATTGTGTATACACATGAAAATAAATAAGTAATATATTAAGTAAGTAAGAATAATTTGCTTATTTCTCTAGAAATCTCTTTCAGAACTGCGACTATACAACTCATTTCTAGAGGCACGACGTTACTACAATTGTTTATTGTATACAAATTCAGTCTTTACGCTAACAGCGATTTCTGCCTGGAAACCACTGGAAGGAGAGTATTGTAAATAAAAAAGGTAGGATGTACCTTTGTACATTTCTCTCTAAAGAGAAAAACAAAATAATAAATAAACACCGTCAGGCAACAGAACTAGAAAAAAATAATCAAATAATTGGAGGACGAAATATGAGCCAGCGTGTCACCTGATAGTAAGTGGTGACCGCCGCCATTGGATCTTAATAACACCAGGGCAGTCCTGCTTCTTGAATATAGATACTAAACAAGGTTTATTAAAAATATTTAAACAAACAAGCCTTAATGATAGATTTCTAATACGAAGAAACACGAACATTTTCATAACTGTTTTGTTAACCGTTGAGGAGTTCCCTTGTTCGGAGCCAATCCTGAACGTATTATCAGGCCATGTTTATCGTAAAAATGCGTTGTCATCGCGTTGGCATCATATGGAATGTATATGCAAAATTTCAGCTCCGTAATCTCCGGAAACCGGTATAATTAAGCTTGCAAAATTTTACCCGAACACTTAACA
>DWJZ01010595.1:0-10035 GCA_018249125.1 Asbolis capucinus
GGCAGACTTCACACACCTTTGAATTTTGCAAACTCCCCGGCATGCAGGTTTCCTCACGATGTTTTCCTTCACCGTTAGAGCGAGTGATATTTAAATGATTAAAACGCTCATAACTCCGAAAGCGACCTAGCGATATGGAATTCGAACCCGGACCTTCCGAGTAGGAGGCCAAACTCTTAACCACTAGGCTATCACCGCTTCAAGCATTACCTAAACATGATTAAAATTAAAATATTTTGGAAAATTATTAGTAAAAATTAATTTAACTACGTTTTAGAGTAGCCAATTACATTTTCAGAACATGAACCGTTTCATATACAGCAAGATAATTATTACTTAAAACTTATTATTTTTTAGCGTTCAAAATTTCAAACAGACTCCGACGGGAAAGTTCCTTTCAGTTTTATTACAGTCCGATCTGGCGCCCTGTAGGTGCGTCTGTGTGCACTTTTCTAACCTTAGGTGACACCGATCAATACTGAACGAACGGGAACAGGCCGTTTTCTATCCCGTTCGTTCGCTATTATTTTCTCTTTCTTGTCTGCTTCCTCGATAAAGCTGGATTTATAGATAATTTTGTCTGATCCCGAAAGAGTTCGAACGTCATTTACGATTGCCTTTCTTCTGTAAACTGCACAAACAGGAAAACATGAAGTTATCTCACTGTGATGTGGTTACAGTAAATCTTTTGGTTAGATTGTAAGGTTTAAAATAGACTTCCATTGGCATTCAACACTTACAAAAGTTGCCGTAACTCTTTCCGCGGTGAACGCTTACAGGCACTCCATACGCTGGTCGCACATCAGGCTATAACATCTATCAGTACCAGCCCTTTCATCTAACGACCTGACTAGATCTTTAATGTATGAACCGGGTACAGCCTATTTAAATTCAAATGGTTCAACTGTACGGATAGGTTTTTTACGATCATTCTCAGTAGTCTAGCGGAGTGGTTCGCGGAAAGTGTAGTTATTGCGAATGTGAACGCTGCCATATGGCGCGGCTCGGTCTGCTATCGCTTGTTATTTTATAATATTTCCGTAACCATCGTACTTCTTGTAATCATCCACTTCTGTATGTAGTATAAAGTTATACGGAAATTGTCTTAAAGCTGTGAATTTTATTCTAATACGCGGTACTCGTAACGCAGATTACGATGCTTGTTTTACATCGCACTATATTTCCTTAATAACTGGCTTTGAAGAACTAATTGGGGCAATTTAAGAGATAATATCAATATGTTTAATATTTATTGGCAATTACCTATAAGGAACTATAATTCTGAAGCTACTGAGCTGACTTGTGTGGTCCAGAACTGGAGTAAGAACTATTACTGACGTTCAGTTTCTTCCCCAATGTCCAACATGTGTACATCATGTACAGGTGTCGCTGGTCCTGAGATTTCCTTGGACTGCATCACCTCTAGTTCCCTAATTGCATTAACATAAACCTACACCGTTAGCGCACAATACATATGCCCTGGACAATTAATTCTAAGTCAAACAGGACACCCTTGTACTACTCCAACTACTAACTGCTGCTAATTGGTGACCACGGCCAGTCATTGTTCCTAAGACTATATAAATACTAGTCATCTAAAACAAGCGGCTGGTTCTACGCAGTTTATAAGATTGCGGGGAGTGGTTCAGGCTGTAGCTCTCACAGAGTTGTTAATGCTTACATAAATCGATGCTTAGTTCAGAATTTGTGCCAAGATTCTCAACTGATCGCGGAAGTGATTATTTTTTGTTAATGAGGAATTATTTATTTCTACTTACAACTCCTGAGAGTTGCGTAATAAAAAAGTTTAAAAACGCTCGCGGGGGCCATTAAAATCCGTTCGTGGGCTACATTACGGCCCAAGAGCTTAGGGCAGCCTTGATTTAGGATAATCTTACAAGAAATTGCGAATATTCTTATTATACTAACACGCTTGAACTGAGCATAAAATTTATTTCTATAATGTTCTGTTAAAGCACCAATAAGTGTTTACTGGGATATAGTCATCAGCCCCTTATGATTGGACAAGCTCTATTTGCCGTGTGGTGCGTAATTCCATGGCTCAGTTGTGTTAACTGGAGAATAGCGGACTTCTGTTTTTTATATTATGTTAAAGAAATCTGAGTAGAGAATCTATTTATCTCACTTACGGCTATCTGATCTAAAACGATGGTGATCAAAACACTGTTATACATACTTATGTATATAATTTTAAATACATTTTTTTTCTATATTCAATAACTTAGCGCTTGACAGCGAAACCACTTGGTGGTCAGCGGCGACATCTTTGATGGTAAAGCGCATTAACTAAATAAATTAAAAAATAAATACGTTCCTTTACAAATATTTTTAATACATCCAGACACAGGAAAAACATTCCTGCTAATCACAGAAAAGTTTGTTCTGGGTGAGGATTGAAGGACTTGTGTTCGCAACTCGCCTCGTAGTCAGGTTTGAAACTACTGGACCATCGGTTGAAATCCTTTTTATTTAACAATGCATTAAAAAACCATTTACATTCCAAAAAAATACTCATTTTTATTTCTTTTATATTTTTTTTTTAATAAAAAATCGTTATTTAAATAACTCATCATATGTACATTATAAATTGTACTCCTGACTTGTAGACTAGGTAAGCCCGTATCATATTCCTGGGGATTATTTTCGTTAACATTTCACAAGCAACATTCTCATGGTAGAATCTTTACAAAAAGCTGTATCTAGCTACGGAAGCGTACCAGTCGTAGGAAGAAATACCGAGGGCCGGTAGAGGAACGGTAATTAATAGAAGGTCGTGGAGCTCCGTTAGATGGGCCGCTCATTTCGACTTATATAGTATCAGACGCTGGTGCGTCCGGCTCGCCTTTATTTAGCAACCGGCTACTTCTTGCCTCGTCGCGCTAAACAATCGACGCTTTTTCCAATCAACACTTCATGTGGGAATTATGGTAATACATTGTAAGTTACACCTTTTATAGAAAGATTCCTTCGTGTTTTAATACTTATAATTATTTATTGTACAAGGTTATTGTATTGTTGATTTTTCTATTATCGTATTTTTAATCCTCTGAATAGATTAGATTGTCTATTTAATTAAGTTTTTATCGGCTTTTCGTGTATTGCTAATTTCTTATAGCAAAGTCAACAGTGCATTCACCCATTGCGTGATATGTTACAAAAAATATTGTGAAATGTTTTCTTTCGCTGATGACTGATACTTCCAGAACGTTCTATTGTGGATCTAGTAAACATGATATACTTTCTGAATCACTTATATATCGATAAGCTTATCCCTACAATGTATCTGGTATCGATAAAGATACACCTTCCTAAACGAAGGTGTCGTGTATCGACAGTCGATAGGGATGCCGTTACGCCGCTAATTAGTGATGTTACGTGACGATAAAACGCCTATCGGGAATGTGATTTATTAAGAACATGCAATGCAGTTCATTATATATTACTTTTATATAGTGTCGAACGTCTCTAGTTGATAGACTGATGGCTAGGTTCGTGATTGGATGGTTGTTTACGACGTAATTTCTGATTAGCTAATCACTTCTGTAGTACTAGCTGCCGGCGGTGAGGATTAGTAAATATTTTTAGTGGTTTCTAGAAGGCAACATTATCGTGTGAGTCAGTCAACTAACAGTATCGCTAATATATTATTCAGAATTACTATTGTCTCGCATTTTTTGGACTCGCTTTTGTTTAATAGAACTTTGGTCGCATTTTGACGATACTGTAACAGATACAAAACAATACATATTTTTGACAAATTGTTACTAATTATCGATATGTGATAAAATCTATGGAGTATTACGGTAAACGATTTTGGCTTTTAATTTTAATCTTATTCTGGTTGGAATTATCAGGGTGTAAAGAGACGATCTGCGTCATTTCTGAAGGTCTGGGTTCGACTCTCGAGCTCGTGCAAGGGTATTTTACACAGTTTTGTGACTACCTGACCCGGCAAACTTCGTAATGCCTCAAATAAATAAATAAATAAAAAAGCTAAACGTTTTCAAGTCAACAATTCTAAAACATCGATGTTTTTATGTTTTACTCACCTTTTAAACTTCCCTGGACTTACACAAATAATTCAAGACAAAAATTAGCCAAATCCGTCCAGTCGTTTCCGAGTTTTAGCGAGACTTACGAACAGCAATACATTTTTATTATATACCTAGATGTGTCTTTGTTCATCAACCCAGCTGCCAAAGAAATCTTAATGTGCAGATATCATTGCATAAGCGCAAATTATATATTTTATTATTATAACTATGTGTTATTTTCTCGCATATGCAATTTCTCCGGCATCTTCCCGAACCTCAAAGATAGCAATCACAGCTTCCTAGCTAACACGACAGCTATTAAGCGGCAAATTTTATATTTCATGCGCAGCGCTATCACAGCGATGTTTAACACTGCTATAAACCATCCCGCTAATTTCCATCAGGTACGTATAGCAAGTGAATTGGTATCGCAATCTCGATCTGTAATCGGTTCCATGCGATGAGTGTTGACACCAAGTAGCGGTGCTGTGGGTATTTAAGGAATTTCTCAGATAATACGAGTACATATCTTGATACAGTTTGTTAGTTTGTAAGCGTTTACGGGTAACACTGTTACGAGATGTATGATAGCGGGAGGAACCCTGTCGCGGGTGTCCTTGTGTGTGTGTTTACATGCAAGATGTGTGTGTTTTTACAGTGTGTAAGGTGTGTGTTTTTACAAGCTTTTATTTAACTTGCAGTGTATGTAGTTGTATATTAGTATGTAAGTATATTTGTTTGTTACGGGTCAAATCTTGCAAGCTTAATTAGACCCACTTCCTCTTACACTACGGAGCTGAAATTTTGCATAAAGGTATCATCCTGATTACAATGCATTTTTTTGACTAGCATGACCTGATACTACGTTCAGGATTGGCTCCAGACAAGAGAGCTCCTCAACGTTTAACAATACAGTTATGGAATTTTGTGTTTCTTTGTATTATGGATTTAAAATTAAAGCTTGTGTTTTTAAATGTTTTAATAAACCTTGTTTTCACCACCTCTGGATTACGATCCGATCTGATGGTAAGTGGCGATGAAGTTTTGGATGGTAAAGCGCACTAATTTAGTAAAAGCTCATTCACTCGTGACTTGAAGACATTGTGTTTATTTGTGACGTAGCAATGGTCTTCCTGGCAAGATTAGTAACACCCCAGCCTGGTGTTGGTTCTTTGTGAGTGGTGGTGGTCAATTTATATCAGATGATCGGTCTGCTTGTAATGAAAAAATATTTTTATTGTATGGATCTGGGTGTATGCGAATATGTATACTAAAGTTGAAGAGGTTAATTAGAATAATTTTATATTAAATAAATCGGTTGGTGCTAGATGGTATAGAATTGCTGGATGTTGAGTATTTAGTAGAGATGTGCCCACTGTGACTTTGACTGACTAGCCGACTAGTCGGTTGTGAAGAGGCCGACTTTTTTCAGATTTCTCGCCGACTAATCGGCGACTAATAATAGCCTTTTAGTGGGCTTAACCGACTAGTCGGCATCCTAATATTTGGACTTCAAAAATAAAAATATTTTTATATTTAAGAAGACTATTTTTAACCTTTTGGGTATAACTTCTCTCTCATAATAACGAGTGTTCTGTTCTGTAACCTCTAAGATAAAACCTTTAATAAGCAGGTCCACCATTTTGCGATCAGATAAAGTAATTAAAACAGTGTATATATTTACAAACAATGCAAATAAGTAATTCAGTAGCATTAACTGACCTTGCGCGCCGGAAGTCCGGCCGCTGGCGCCCGCGCAGCCTCAACGGACAACGGACAGCGGTCTTGATTATTATTGTACAAACAATACAATACAATACTGGGAAATAATACAGTTATTATGAATATATGGTTCTTTAATTTTATACTAGCTGTACCCGGCGCGCGTTGCTACGCTTACTCCATCAACTATGTGTCCGATCTATATAATTTTGGTACCAAAACCTGTTCCAGAGAATTCTGAACAAAGTTGTTAAAGACAACGGTGCTCTATCTCCTACCATATCATATAAAGGACAAACAAAGTCACAAATAAACATACATTTATATGTGTTTACGTGTGCTATTAAAAGGTTATTATGTTGGACTCAGCAATTTTTTTTCCTGAATGAGAAAAAAGGGATTATTCGATTTAATCGATATTCGGGTGTTATTCGACTTATTTCATTTTATTTTCTACTCGGACCAATTTATATGCTTATAGATAGATACTTTAGAATATTATACGGTACCCCTTTTCACCCCCCTACAATCCCTCAATTCAACTCCCCCTTCATCCCCCCTTTTAACCCTTTCCCATAAAAAGTAGCCTATGTTTTTCCTCACGTTCTATTCTACCTCTGCACCAAGTTTCGTCAATATTGGTTTAGTAATTTATGTGTGACAAGGTAACATACATACAGAGTTAATTTCGCATTTATAATATTAGTAAGGATTTATACATATATTTAAACATCAAAATCTAAATACATATAAAACTCAAAGGTGACTGACTGACTGACATAGTGATCTATCAACGCACAGCGCAAACCACTGGAGGGATCGGGCTGAAATATGGCATTCAGGTAGATGATATGACGTAGGCATCCCCTAAGAAAGGATTTTGATAAATTCTACCCCCAAGGGTATAAAATAGGGGATGAAAGTTTGTATGAAATTTTGTCAATTTTAAACTAATCTAGCTGAGACTTTGCATGCATATAGCTACTATGACGTAGACATTCCCCCAAAAAGGATTTTGATAAATTCTATCCCATAATTAAAAATAATACTTCTTAACGCGAACGAAGCCGCGGGCAAAAGCTAGTAGGTATAAAATATCCGCAACAAAACTATAATCCTTTCCGCCCGTCGCACTCTCAAACACGTGATCATTACTGTGTATGTATGTGTTAAGGCCCCTAAAGGGTTTAGTACACATGATGTGTAAACAAAATAAACCCCTTTTTAACACCTCCGCTGCTTTGTGATCGAGGATGTTTGTTTTGGGGTGGGCTGGTGATGATGGCCCGTTTATTTTAATCATGTCCGGGTTTCTTTGTGCCAGTTAACAATGTTTATGGACAATGGTGTGATGGGTAAACGATACAAGTTTATTTGTGTGATATTTAAATTTGCTCTTCTATACTAATCTGAATTGGTGCAGCGTGTCGGTTTATGTTGTGTGTGTATCGGATGTATATGAGTGAGTGAATGTGTGTGTATATGATAAAAGTAGTGTTATTCCAGACTATAATCTATCCCTGTGCCAAATTTTACTCTGATCCGTTCAGTAGTGTGTGTGGACACATCCATCCATCCTCACAAACTTTCTGCATTTGTAATAATAGTAGGATAATATTTCGCTTAATGCTTAACAAAATTTGATAAAGTTGTTCATTAAAAAATATGTTTTAAAATAATTACCTTTACACACACGATATTTTCATACACATATTTTCATACACGAATCATTCTTAAGTGTAACGGGTACTTACGATTTTTAGAAACTCAAGGATGTTGGTATAAATCGTGAGTACCCGACACTTGAAATATTCCCTTTTTTATTATTTATTTAGGTCTTCCATTTGTTATAAAACTATTAGGTAAATACAAAATAATATAATTACTAAGTGTTTAAACTTTTAAGGCAAATAATATGCACTAATATCAGATGCGGTTTTATGATTTTGTGCTCTCCTATTTTAATCAACTTCACCAATCCGCATAGAAGCTTCGTGCTCCACCACGTTATGCTCCAGGCCTCCTCAGTATGAAGAGAAACCTGTGCTCAGTATTGGGCCATTGATGGGTTGAATCTGTACAAGGCAATAATCTTTTCTTAATTGAAAAAAAGTGTAGGTAAATATATAAAAGGTAGGTAGCACCTACTTAGTTATTTATTTACATACATACACACAAAATTTTCACTTTTACTAGTGTTGTGACTGGGCGAGCGTCTCCTCGTATCTCGTAAAGACTCGTCCTTGACATCGCGGAAATAAATCGCTCCATCACTCCGCCATTAGCGCGCTGCTGGTCGCTGCGCACTGCAGTGGAAGATACATTTAAATAAGAATGCATGAATATCGTGTTTGTAATCTTCCGGCTTTCATTAAGTGAGCTCGATGTATGTTGAACAAAATATTTTGACTGGCTTAAATAGACATTCATACCCCCGTGTGTACTAGAAATCTCAGTGTCTCGGATAGCATGGACGATAAATATTAACATCAATAAATTGAGAACATATTCATTAGCCACCTAGCCTGCCCTGGGGCTTGAGACATTGCGGAAAACCGGACGCCATATTTTTCTGCACTAAATGTTATTCCCGTATATTTTTGAACTAGCGTTTGCCGTGAACTGTACAGAAAAGCCATTGTCTACGAAGTATTAATGAGTAAGTACTTACATGATATATGGAATTTCAAACAACAATGCATTTTAAGAGAACATTGCATATACTTACAATGCGAAATGGATTTACGAACGATCGTTGCGCAGCAACCGATATCGGGCATGTAACGTAAAAATTTTTTCCTAAGCACTTCACCTAAGCAATCTAAAATAGATTTATAAGGTCATATATTATTGAACTGAGAAGAAAGTGTTATAATACCCAATATCGGTTGCTAGGCAACGATTGTTGGTGAACATTATTTTCGAATATCCAAGGTACAGTTAAAACTGCAGTGCGCGCGGTGCTCCTACGCTCGGCGGCCGGTCACGAGCGCAGGCGCAGTGAAATCCGCTTTCCATTCACACCTGCACTCTGACACGGCAGGTGCCGAGAGAAATGCTATCTTCACCCCGAGGATGTACTGCACCCTGAATTGGAACTCGTCAGGGACTTGAAATGGTACCCGTCAGGGCATGACTTAGCACCCGATTCGTGCTTTACCGAATAATTTTAGAGTCGTTCAAGTTCAGATATCGTTCGATTGCAATCCAGCTGGAAATTGATGTTTTCATTTATATAATTTGCGCTTTAATAGAACTTCAAAACCAATTTGATTGGACTATTTGATATTTCTACGACCAACGACTTTCGGATCCATGTCGTTGGGGTTGCCTCAAACCCAGGACTGTTCGAGAGACCAACCTGTCTATCATAACAGATAACCAGCAATTAGTCGCTGATAAAGGTTGTGCCAGTTGATCTTCGTGCGTCATAGTTATACAACGGATAATCAAAGGAAACATGGTACCTATACATTGGTTTATTAAGGGAACACATGACGTCAGAGACACTTCCGGTGTCGTAGGTCAACTTCTACTTGACTACAGTAGTTAATAGTAATTATGTGTTAGATATTATATTGTGTGGCAACTGTGGTACTTGCTATTCTTGTTCGAACCTGTACATCGAGAATTTTTATAACAGAAATATTTTCGATTCGTCTAAATTAAGCTCATGAAAAATTTGTTTGAAAAATATGTACTGGGGACCCTGGACTATTTAATGGGTATTATTAATTAATACCTCTGTATTTGTGATTCTGTGGTTTGTGGTTCTGTGGTTTTTAACTCCGTTAAAAAAGGAGATTTTTAAATTTAATTGAATTTTTTTTAGCGAAACTTTTTTTACTAGCGCCGATTTTATATTAACGCGTGCGAAGCCAAGAAACTAGTTTATATAAATATCGTAATATAGAAACTCCTCTAATTATATTTTCTATAGAAAATTTAACCAAATTATTCCTTAGGTTTATTCATTATTATTATGTCTGTGGAAGCGTAAGGGTTAAGGGACATAGACACAAAGGGCACTGCAACCATTATTAGTTGCTAGCCTCCGCCCGCGACTTCGTCCGCGTGGAATAGTTACTTTGGACTAACACTAACTTTAACTCGCGACATTGCTTCATACACTATTTTTGCGAAACTTTAACGGCCGGTTGGTCTAGTGGTTAGTGAATCTAACTGCTACACCGAAGGTCGTGGGTTCGATTCCCACCCAAGTCAAACTTTTCTGTGATGAGCAGAAATGTTTGTTCTG